>LR737394.1:3604813-3701020 GCA_902655005.2 Marronus borbonicus
TACTTCAATAATATTTTGCTACCCACTATTGATGTAGGGCGATTAAAAAGAAATAGATTTTAACGACTGTTTTGCAGGTTCTCTGGAGTACTAACGTTAACAAAATATATAACGGGTTTGTAAACGTTACCGCAATTATTTCGTGTAATACCAGCTTTTAGACGGTGATCTTTTGGTTGTCTAATTGGTGTATTTCAAGGATACAGTGTGTTTTTGTTGAACGGTTATTTGTAGCCACATTTTATTGAAGAATTTTTTGCCTTGCGTTTTAGTTTTTTTTACTGTGAATTTGGGACACGCAGTTAAATTTATTAAAATGAAAAAATATATATAAAAAATGGATAATTTAATTTTTTCGGTTGCTAGAACCACTTAATAAATATTTCCCAAAAAATGTATTAAAACATAAAATTTCATGGTGAATCATGCAGTCCGCTTCAAGGTATGCATGGTAAATTTAGGAGAGATATGTCTGGATTAAGTATATTTTTATATTTACCATTAAGAATTCTGGTGCATATCAACAGTGGGTTATTATATTATAAAATGATATAAAAAATGCAATATGCACGTTACTGAATTATCGGCCAACACTTTAAGAGATCGTGTGGGCAAGCTCTCAAGAGATACCATACTAAATACACGTTATCTTGTATGTAATAAATTTTATTCTCATATATTACATTTTGTATGTATATACTATCATAGAGCAATAGAGGCAGGTATAAGAATACTTATAGTTTTTCGATAGAGAATTCAATTGTACATCACCTGGTATAAAAATATACAGGACGTTCCATAAAAAAAAAACTTATTACCCCAAATCAACCTAGGTTGTGGAACATCTTGTATAATGTTGTTTACTTTTATGCTTTGGTTAAATAGTAGAGTACCTGTACCCTCCACAATTCACATAAAAGCTTTCTACCTTTTACTGCATGGGGTACTAGGTGTTACACGCCTTTAATGCATTGTTCGTTTTTTTGCTTTTTGTCACAAAAGTGAAAATAATTCTAAAACGGTAACCGATTGGTAAGAAGATATTTTATAAAATTGGCTTTAAAATGCCTAGTACAACATAAAAATGCAACAAAAAATATTATAATATCAAAGTTGGGCATGACTTTCGATGTAACCGGTGAGTGAGATATTGATGATAAACAACACATAAGTATCGGCACCCTCCGCACCACACAAGTTTAATTTATTATATAGTAATATAATAAATAGTCCGGGACGGCCGTTTCGAGGACACGAATGGTCCTCATCATCAACCGGTGACCGAATGATGTGAGAAGAAACTTTTTCTAAAACTAAACACGCATGTACTATCCCTATTTCTTAGAACAGATATTCTTTACAAGTGCCTATTTCTACCTCCTGCACACGCCTTGAAGCTACGACGTGCGAAATTTCTTCCGAGAAGAAATATTGTTTTACAAGTGCCTAATTCTACCCTCTACGCGTCTTAAACTACGACATGCGAAAAACACAGCCAGATAGACGGGAAGATCTCTTTTATGACCCAAAATATAAACAAGTGCCAGCCTACTGCAAAAGGTCAAAAAGGACAGAGTACGACAACGGTCCGTTTTCTCTGTTCGTCAGATTTTTATTACTTTTTATGTAAACTGTCTCGTACGCGTCTAATTCTCGCGGCGACGTTACGTTTTTAATCAATTTTAAGTCTTCTAATTTAATACTATGCCTGGTTTCATTTATATGTTGTGCTACACTCGACGCGTCCAATCTGCCGTAGCGATAATTTCTTATATGTTCTTTGAATCTAGTTTCTATCGCTCTTTTTGTTTGACCAATATAGGCTTTATTACAATGACTACATTCAATTTTATAAATACCCAACCTTCCTCCCATTTTCGGTTTATCTTTAGGATTACCGAGATTTTTAAGTGTGTTGCGCGAACCGAAGCATGTGTTCATATCTTGACTCTTCAAAACCTTACCCACGCCTTTCGATATGCCGTGAAAAGGGAGTTTCACGAATTTCTTACTATTAGTTTCTACCGGGGTTAAGGTCGTGGAATTTCTTACGTAAGGCCTATGTTGGACTTTCTTAAGCATGCGATCGACTTCTATAGAAGAGTAACCGTTATAAATAGCTACGTTTTTTATGAATTTAAATTCTCTGTTAAATCTACTTCTACTTAGAGGGAATTTAACCAATCTATTAATTAAGAAGCACGTCGTAGCTTCAAGGCGTGCAGGAGGTAGAAATAGGTACTTGTAAAGAATATCTGTTCTAAGAAGTAGGGATAGTACATGCATGTTTAGTTTTAGAAAAAGTTTTTTCTCACATCATTCGGTCACCGGTTGATGATGAGGACCATTCGTGTCCTCGAAACGGTCGTCCCGGACTATTTATTATATTACTATATAATAAATTAAACTTGTGCGGCGGGGAGGGTGCCGATACTTATGTGTTGTTTGCCATACTACGCCACAGTCCTTGCTATCATTATTGAGATATTGATGAAGTTATTTTTTCTAAACAGATCATAGCTAACTAACTATGCCCAACACCGAAGTTTCAAAATCGAGAACTTTTAATAGGCGGGTTCCGTGAATCATTCTGTATACAAGAATATATTGAGCTTTGAAAAATTGGCTGGCTGTACTGTAGCGAGATCTTAACAAGGGTAGCCAACCGTAAACTGCATTTGTTCTTGGTGCAACATATCTAACCTTCATATCATCTAAAAATTATTTGTAAATGCTTACTAGTAAATTATATAATTAATTATAAACAACACATTTTAAGTGGCGTAAATGTTCGAAAAGCAAATATTTAATTTTATATCTTGTTCATTTACTTTTGACATCTTTACTACCTCGTAAATATCATCCGGTCGAGTTACGCTAGGAAAACCGGAGAGGTTCGTATTATAATTATGGCATATCTGTCAACATGAAATTGTTGATGTGTTGTACCTAGTGTATTATGTTCTTTTAAGTACCAGTTTACACAGTACAACAAAAATAAAGTAAGTAGATAAAATGTAACGTTTTCATAATCACAATGATTAAAAAATTTATTTTAGACACCAATATGAATAAGGAAGGCGACGGCGAAAGCGAACTAAATCGATCCGACACAATAATCTTGAACATCGATGAAACAGAAATGATTCGATTAGATGTAATATGCAGGTTGTGTGCTAATCAAAGTGATCGAATCATAGGAATTTTCAACGAAGAAGGCACCACACACGAGTTAGCTATTAAAATGAACACATATTTACCAATTAAAGTGAACGAAGATGATACGTTGCCTTTACAATGTTGTTGGAATTGTGCTTCTGCAGTGTTAGCGTGGCACGAGTTAGTTGTTGGGAGTGTAGAAGCTGATCGTAGATTAAAAGAACTGCAAATTATTGCATCAAAGGCAATCGCTGAAGTTATAGATGTAGAACAACCTAAAGTTGAACCAACGCCTGATTTTGAGTAAGTTTATTTTTCAATGTTAATTAAGTAAGCTTAAAGATATTGCAGTGGAAAAATTAGTATAAAATTTAAATTGTGTCGGCATATCCTATCTTGTTATGTTTTACACATTCAAAACTTCTAAATGTAGTTGCGTTGTTGATGTTTAAACTAAAATCTCTGACGAAAAACATTCCTGCCAGTAAATTACTGGGATTAAAGTCATTTACTTACCTTTACCTTCCACAAAGAAATAAAGCCAAAGTTTATATATACTTTTGTTATTGAACTTTATAAAGAGTTCGGAAGGGATCTGAACGTGCTGGGTGGTTAAAAATGTAAGTTCGCAGAAAACTTCACCTCTCTGTATTTATACACAAGGCTACAGCAATGCAAAATTTTTTAAATACCAAGGTAACTGTATTGCACTAACTAATAGCAAACACCTTATTGCAAAAAAATTTACACAAGTTCATGCTACCAAACAAAGCTAGTAAATACGTGTTAAGGAATTGATTTTTTCTTTATATCAATAACAATTAGTTACGATCTGTTTCTTCTCACCAAGCAGCGCTAGTGAGTGGTGACGTAAACGGGAGGGCACGGACAGCGATTCGATTCCCCGATGTATTTTGTGCTATGCAACGGAAATACACGAGGAAGTCAAATCATTGCGGGCATCCTCTCGTTTACATTATTACTCGCCGCTGCTGTCATACCTTTATTGTTCCATAATTCTGGGATATTGAGCAATACTGTCGAAAGATGACAAGCTGCAATAGCAGCGAAGCGTCGTTTAAGCAACATGTTGAATGCGAGTATGGGCGTATTCACGAGATGCAACAGTTGATTGAACAATTAATGAAAGCTCAAGCCCACGCTTTCCGATTGGTTATCCACTCAACCAACTGTTGTAAAACAGTTGCCTCTACTGAATTCAATCAGTGTTCCGTAAAAGTTGCTTCGGTGGAATTGGGTCTATAGAATCAGAACGTGTTATGGTGTAGTTTGAAACAACGAAATAAAATTTCTTCAGTAAAATTGCATCTCAAATTGTATAAACGCTAACTTAGTATCATATCTGCACATGGTGCTACGCAATCAGAAAACAAAATTCTACATTTTAATGTTGCTAAGTCTGAGAAATGTCTACAAGGAGAGTTTTCCCCAAATTAAATCGTAAAATGTCGTTGAACATCATTCGGTCAATACCATTTTTTTTATATATATATAAAAAGAAAACTAGTGCGGAGTTACCGTCTTCAAACTTTGTTCTCGTTCATTTGTCACCTAAAACGATGCGTTGAATTGGGGAAACCAAACAGACTTGCGACTGTTTCTCTTGAATTGTAAAATATAAAATAATAAAACCGCTTATTTTCGCAGGCCAGAGTCAACAGCCGCAAGTCTGAGTGTTTTCTATGAAACTACTCCTACGAATATCGACGGCATTCACGAGAGGGAACCCAAGCCGCCAAAGGTGGAAAAAATTAACTTGCGAGTACTTAAACCGGAAGATATAAAGGAAATCACAGAGGATGAGACTTGCACGCCGAAATTGATACTGCCCGAGAACGAATGCAATCAGCAGAATAGGAAGCAAGTGAACGAGAAGAAAGCGAGTAAGAAAAAGATCGCAAAAAGAACGAATGAGTGTAACGACAGTAAAGAATTTACAATTAAAGAAGATAATAACGTAATTAGTGATTCCAAAGACGATAATTTGGAAATCTACCCTTTCGCGTGTCAGTATTGCTCTTTCGTGTTCGGAAACGAGGAAGATATTCTACAACACGTTAAGGAGAAACACCCGGACGAAATAGACGTCATGCCATTAGATCCCCTTTCGCATCACAGTGTCAAGAAAGAGAGAAGAAAGCATGCCAAAATCGACCAGGACGCGGTAAATGCGGCTAAAATTATCGTGGATGGACGCGTGTACTATAACTGTAAGATATGCGGCAAGAGCCTGCATTCGCCGTACACTTACATGTGGCACATGCGCATCCATACCGGCGAGCGACCGTACGTCTGCGATTTATGCGGAAAGCAATTCCGGGTCTCTCAAGGTCTCGTACGACATTTACGCGAAACGCACGAGGGCATTAAGAACTTTTCTTGCGATTTGTGCGGAAGGATGTTCGCCACGCGCCGAAACGTCGAAGAGCATCGCCGAATCCATACGAATGAGAGACCCTACATTTGCGATCTCTGCGGTAAAGCTTTTAAGCAGAAAGCCTCACTGTTCGTACATAACCGTTCGCATACCGATCATTTTCCGTATAGGTGCAGTTACTGCAGTCAACGATTTCGTACGCGTCCGCCTTTATTGCTTCACGTCACCCGGCACACCGGCGAAAAGCCCTACCCGTGCGACGTTTGCGGAAGGTGCTTTAGAATCAAGTACGAACTAAAAAGACATAGACTAGTGCATTCGGACGAGAAACCGTTTAGTTGTGTCGAATGCGGGCTTAGTTTTCGTCAGAAACGGTATTTGCGTAATCATAATAAAACCAACCACAATCGTTCGACGCCTTAAACGAATGCAACGCGTCCGTTTTATGGTGGCAATAGAGCTTCGTCAATCGTGTTTTCTTTTACAACTTGAATAATTCATGTTTTTTTTTTTACTTAATACTTTGCAAGAATAATAAGATAATGTCTAGGTTCTCCTACGATTCTCGCAACCGGCGTTGTTGTGCATATACAGAGTGATGAAAAAGTGTAGAGAAAGAATTCATAGTTGTTTTACTTTTTAAAGAAAATTGCTCGGATTCTTTAATTTACTATTTTTTCATGTGAAAATTAAAAGTAATTACTATTTACGTAATGACGTAATTCTCCATTACGTAGAATAAATGCGCGAATCTGAATTGCGCCTCGTCTAATGATAGTCCTAGCAGTGTGCGCCAAAATCAATTCTTGCCACCAGTTCATCACCTGAATTTCGCCACATCTAGAAGACAATAATTACTTTATTAAAACATGTAATTTGCATATGTACACAAACATTTAGATCTATCCACAATTTGCAAAAATGTAGGAAATGCAACATAGTAGAAATGTCTTTCGGGTGATGTCGTGTAGTTAAAATTTTACTTGACGTGTCGCTGACCATGCTGTCAGCTTCTTCAGAAGATTTCTAAAGACTGGTGTTGTTGTCTCTTGTTCCTCGTTATGACGACTCCGTAGTGCTAACTTCCATGTCTTGCTGATTTTGTATCCGTCTTCGCGATTGAAGTTGTTGGTGTGCTTCATTATTTCTACAGATTCGCGTATTATCCTCGGGTAGTAGTGGCTGGTCCTGGCTAATACCTTAACGTCGCTGTAGGTTATGCGGTGGTCTCCTTGTTGGTGCAGGTGTTCTGCTACTGCAGATTTTTCAATATGTCTACGGCGTGCGTCTCTCTCGTGTTCTTTCACTCTGCACTGAGTACTCCGTCCTGTTTGACCGATGTAGCTTTTTCCACATTGCCATTTCAGTTCGTATATGCCTTTTGCTCGTAGTTTCGGTAACTCGTCCTTGTTGGGAGGGAGTAGCTGGTCGATTTTGGTCACCGTGTGGAAACGTGTGGTGATGTTTTTTTCCGTTAGGGTCTTTTTAGCCTGTCGGTGACTCCAGCTATGTACGGATTATGGATCAGCAAAGCGGAACAGAAAATGGGATATATAACGAGGAGCAAGAGACAACAACAGCAGTCTTTAGAAATCTTCTGAAGAAGATGACAGCATGGTCAGCGAAACGTCAAGTAAAATTTTAACTACGCGACATCGCCCGAAAGACATTTCTACTATGGATTGCGGTCGTGAAAGCCTACAGTCAACTATAGGAAATGCAACAGTTTTCATAATTAATTTTGCATTTAATTAAATTTTGTCCCTCAATTCCTAATTCTCGGCGCTTTTCCTTCAGTAATTGAAATAAGCAGCTACATCTTTCCTTTCTTTTATCTTTTAACGGTCTAAATGGAAGAGGCGCATCAAATTATTTAGTGCAATATTCGGATGTGTCGTCAAAAGTACACAAAAAAAACAAGTTTGTGTTACAACTGTTTTTTCATTTATTTGCGTATTTGTATAACATTCTTCAACTGTTCTTTTCGAACGTAATTATACTTTCGTATCGCAAGTTATGTAGTGTACTGCAGATGGATTTTTGGCACAATTCAAGTTCGCAATAACAATAAAGCTGGCGACTTCATACACTTGAAGACATTTTAAGATTACAAACAGTGTCCGAGTCATTTTATTGCAAGATTGTATCTGTGTTAGCAGTATTCAACAGTCGACCATGTCTTATTTGTAGGTAGTTTTTTTCTAATAAAATACCTATTTAAGTTTATATCGAGTTAAGCAAATCGGATCAATCGATGAGCGCCGTATCTTTGCGTACGCGCACCTATTGGCCCCCGTTTTGCTAACTCAACAATTTAATTATAAACACACCCTATTAACACGTTCTCGAGCGTGCCTAACGACAAATATATCGCGTGGGAGTGAGCCATGCAGTTATGGTAGTTATATAACTAAGGTATTACCATATACAATGTAATGTTTCTATATTGCGAGTCTTGTATAAAACTATTGAATGAAATATGTTCACCAAGAAACGGAGGTGCAAAATTGTTTATTTTTTTTTCAATTTAATTTCCAAAAAAAAAATATTTGAATATTTGATTTATTTTGTTATAAATTTTGAGTTTCCTATACGCAGATATTAGGAAACATAATAAATATCCTGCCGATTGTCTAATTATAAAGTAATGCATAGTTACGTAAGTGTTAAAAGCAATATTTCAATCGATACCCGTAACAAATGTGATTTTTAGATGAATCTCGAATAATCAACTATGTTTTCTAACTCTATCACGACTTCACCCAATGTTATGCGTCCAAGATTCAACAATACAATCAGCGAAAGTTGCAATGATGTGAGTAGAAATGATGCTCATTAGTGTAGTTCGAAATTCTTACATGTCATACCTATTTAGTGTAGATTATATATATCTAGGCTTAAATGTTGCGTATTTGCCTACGATTATTTGTAAATTTCGTATGACTTTCCTTTAAGAATTAAACATCACAAGAATATATTGCTTTTATATATAGAATATATGGTCATCATATATAGGTCGCTTGACTTAAAATAAGTACGTACATATGTATACAATTTCTCAGGAAGCACTTCACGAATTGGTTACGATAGGCAACATATTATGCACGTTCGAAGCTGGTTCGAGTCCACGCACGCTCACAAGATCCTTCAGAAACTGACCTCTCCGGGCGCGTTTCTTGAAAATACTTAATAATGCCATTATGAATGCTATTTTAGCAGTTTCTGCACTGTATATATACACTACCGTTCGTATATTTGGGGACGATTAAAAAATACAGTTTTTTTTTAATTCGAATAAAAACAAAAAGTTATTTGTAATTTAATTTACTTCTGTACATTGAGTATACTATACAAAACTAAAAATATTCCAAAAAGAAATATACTAATTATAATTAGGTCTATACGGATTTTTCGTCTATATTTCCGCCCTTTGACTTAATTACTGCGGTGCATATTCGTGGCATTCTTAGAATTAAAGATTTCAAAAATGTTGGTGGGATCTCGGTCCATGCTTGCTGGAGCTTTCTCCGTAAATCTTGTGAACTAGTCACTCCTTTTTGGCGAATCCTTCTGTCCAGTTCATCCTGTATTAATTCGACAGGCGACAGGTCAGGAGGCTGAGGTGGCCAAATCATTCTTTTTAAACGATCTTCTTCCAGAGATGCTAGATAGTTTCTGCATATACGAGAAGAATGCTTAGGGTCGTTATCCTCTTGAAACGTAAAGTTTCGACCTGGTAATCGTTCCCCACTTGGTACAGCATTCTCGTAATATTTTGAGATAGCCCTCCTTACGAAGTATTCCCTGTATTCTTACTAAATCACCTACAGCTGTTCCCGCAAAACAGTCCCAAACCATTACGTTACCTCCACCGTGCTTCACTGTAGGCAAAATACATTGTTCACTAACTCTTTCACCAACCTGTGGCCTAACAAACGTCCTCCGTTTGGAGCCAAATGTTTCAAATTTGGACTCATCTGTCCACAGCACGTTGCACCACTGTTCGGATGTCCAGTGTCTGTGTTCTTGTGCCCGCTGCAATCTTTTTCTTTTATTTTGAACTTTCAAATGCGGTTTTCTGGCAGCTACTCGTCCCTTTAAGCCTGTCGCAATTAATCTTCGTTTCACGGTCGAATGCGAAATAGGATTTCTTCGTGAAACATTGACTTGCTGCGTTATTTCCGGAGCCGTTAGGAATCTGTTTCTTTTTGAAACAAGAACCATGAACTGATCTTCAGCAGCTGTTGTCTTCTTTTTGAGTCCAGAACGTTTCTTATCCGCCAAAGAACCCGTTTCCGCCACCCGTTTTAATGTTGTAAATACGCCATTTTTCGATATTTTTAATTTTTTCGCAATAACTGCCATTGAGCATCCTTCATTACGTAAAGTAATAATAGCAGAACGCGTTTCGATGGAAATTTCTTTTCGTTTTGCCATATCAGCACCACCCGTTTATTACGATAGTTAAATTTAAACTAAACTACTATCAAGATCGATTTTATTTTAAATACAAAACGATATCTGCTTTGTTTGTTGTACTAAGTGTTCTATGAATCTCACATTATTCCTTTGTAGAAATATTCGACAATATTTTCAAGTTTACGTTTACAACCCCATAAAAGGTATTAAGAGGAATTTTGCCTGAGGCTGCGGTAGAATATAAATGCGTTATAAATTTGATGGGATAGAAGAGAATACTGTTGTAAATTATGTTCATACATATAGGAATGTATACTCTTTCATATAAAACACAATCAATTCTCAATATTTCAATTTTGCTTATTTTTCGTTTTTCTTAGTCGTCCCCAAATATATGAACGGTAGTGTAGTTCTTTCATTTGCCATCTTATTTTATACAAATTGTTCACGACAAACATGGATAACAAGTAATTATCGTAACAGATGGAAATATTCAGTTTATGGAGTGCAGCCTTCTCTTTTTAATTTATATGAATTTGTATATATATCTTTTTTTGTTGGAATGTTGTCAAGTCACTTGGCGGGATGCATTCATAGAGTAGCATATCTGCTCAATTTTATTGGAAATCTGGCAACGCATAGTGTTGTTTTCATAAAAGTAGTTTTGTTTCGTTCTGTCTTTGGGAATAATTAAACATCGTTATTTGTACTAATAGTTTACTACAATCTCATCACGTGCTCTACATTTTACATGTTTTGACTCCACTGTTGCGCGCATCCTCAACTGTAAGTAAACCTACAATAATATTGGCGCTCTATTTGAATACAACGCTAGTACCAAAACAAATTTTTTAAAACTTTATATAACAATTTTATCGTATGTAAGTTGTTAAAGTTGAAAGGAATAAGTGTTATCATCCATATTGTTTTAGGAAAGGTGCAAATTATAAATCAGAGGACGAATGGGAAGCGGAATACTTCATTATAGAAAACAACGAACCTGCAGAGGAAGATATTAGTGAATCTGCCAATTGTTACGAAACCGATAAAAGTACAAAATCTACAGAGGAAATCACAAATCAACATAGCTCTGGGGAATTGCGAAATAGAAGACGAAAAGCAGACATAATGTACGACATTTTTTGCGATGTTTGTCATAAGGGATACACAAGACGATCGGACATGGAAAGGCACCGAAAACTAAAGCACAAAAGGATTAGCAAGAATTACCGTAAAGAAGACGCCCCGACGGATAGCGCAGGTGCCGTCAATAAAACGGCAGATTTCTCTTGCAGATATTGCGGCGAGAAATTTAAGAGTAGGATCGAGCTAAAAGTTCATATGAAAGGGGAGCATGGAATGTCGCGACTCCGCAGGAAGTACAACGAGATCAATGCGGAATACTTTTGCGATGTCTGCGAGAAAGGTTTCACTAGAAAATACGATATGAAAAAGCATAGGCAAGGCAAACATCCGAATGCAGGAAGCAGTGGAGAAAGCGAAAAGAATATAAAGTTGAGAAAACTAAAAGTAATCGGTCCTGATAATCGAAGCTATTACCGATGCGACGTATGCAAGAAGGTATTCAAGTATCCGTACGATATGTTAAGGCATCAAACCACACACACCAAGGTTTACATCTTCGTCTGTCACATTTGCGCTAAGAGATTTCCCTCGTCGAGTGGATTAAGAAGACATGTAAATCAACATCATTACGGCGTCAAGAAATTCAGTTGCGAGATATGCGGCAAAAGCTTTGCCGCTAACGCAACCAGGGAAGAACACATGAATATACATACTAACAATAGGCCGTTCGTCTGTGATATTTGTGGGAAAGCTTTCAAGCAGAAAGCGACCCTGCGATCTCATAAGTTGTTCCACACTAACGATTTCAAATTTGCGTGTAGTTTCTGCGATAAGAAATTTAGGCGCGCCTACGAATTAAAAACTCACACCTGGACGCATACGGGTCATAGACCGCACCAGTGTCATCTATGTTCTTCCACGTTTCGTTTAGGGCAAGATTTGAAGCGGCATTTAAGAGTTCACGATAAATTGGGTGAATGCACATGCGACGAGTGCGGCGCTACGTTTAGTCAACAAAAGTACCTCAATAATCATAAGCGATCTCACAAAGCGCAATCGAAACACAATAACCTAATTCAATCGAATATCGTTCCTAATATTTCCCAAGAATGTGGAGATATAGATAAGGTTTTGACGGTTTTTGCAAGTTGATATTCGTTATTCATGTATATATGTATTGATAGATCGAACTCTTTTACGCGCACCATAGGCAATAAGTTGTAGTGTTAAATAAAACGTTTACTCAAAACGAACGAGAATGTTCCTACACCTTCCAATCGATAAGGGGGGAGCAGGAGAGGTTGAGGAGAGAAAATATCGTAAAATCTACTCTTAACAAACAGCTTCATGTACGTTACGCGTATGCGCTCTTCTGGAAGTCGTTGCTCAAAAGGGGAACACCCGTGGCCGCTATGCCCACTCGAAGATGGTCGTTCAGGTCGAAACGAAAAGAAATCAGCTCCCGCGGGAGGAGTCACCTTGACTGGAAGGCGCCACCCACTATGCGCTACCGTAAACTTTGCTCGTGGGAACCGAGGTTCAAATCCAGGTTAGGCGAAAACTCGACTCAAGTAGTTCGTCTCAAAAGGGTACAAAACCGTAGCCAACAAGGGCGGAGAGTAACGTTATAAATAAAGTTTAATTTGATAACATTGTTTATTTCTTAGTCCAAATAGTCCTAGACGTTCAAGCAAATATATATTCGAGCGTAAGCATACGCGATTTACGCTTGCCCTACAAGATCTTGTCGGTTCATAGTATGTATAAAATTGTTATTTAAAACAGGTAACTGCCAAGACTAAATAAAAATAGTGTTATCCAATATCACCTTCCTAGAGGCGTAGTTATGAGTGCGCACTGGTTTCTGCAGGCTTAGTTATCAATGCTCATGCCACTTTTTGTGGGCTTCACGAAATTAGCAGAGACTAGACAGACTTGTGTTTATTCGTCTTATGAGAATGGGTTCGTGTTGCATACTGGTTTCCCCACGAGTTTGTCAGAATACGAGAGAAAGAGACGATGGATTCGTAAAGTTCCTTGCAATCAGAGACAACTAACTTAAGTGCTTGCAATGAAACGAATCGAATGGAGGTGACAATAGCGAATTTCGTGTATCGTGATTTCCCCCCTAATTTTAAATTTAAATTTTAGATACAAATAATTCATATACTCATATAAATAGGCAAATTCAAACGTATTTAAGGGTCGAAGGAGCCCTCTGCAAGTCGTCGTAAAACTGAGTTTAATTGCGGTGTATTCAAATGATTATTCAGGTGTTCATGTAATTTTTGAAATGCTCTTTTCATTTTTAATACATTAGGATGGGATATGGGAATATCGATTGAATCATGAGAAGAAAAATAAAACAAGGTACCCATAACATTTAGTATTACGTATTGACAATGCAATGCATTATTTAATTGTAATAATTCATATTGGGCATTCACTCCGTAAATAGGAGAATAATTTAAGTGTAAAAATATCGTCCATTAAAAAAAAAAATAAATAACCGAGTGATTTATGAACCAATTTAAATAATTTTAAATTGAAACAGGCAAATCATTTAAAATCTCGCCTTCTAAACTACATGCTAATTTGGTTTTTATTACCGCTATTTATACTGCTTACTTATGCGCGAATTTTAAAAATCTATTTGGGTTGTTATTTGAAGCGGGCGGTTTTTCTCCGAGAGTTGCTGCACACACTACAAGAAAGTAACCAATTCCCGTAGGTAAACAACACATAAGTATCGGCACCCTCCGCACCACACAAGTTTAATTTATTATATCCGGGACGGCCGTTTCGAGGACACGAATGGTCTTCATCATCAGCCGGTGACCGAATGATGTGAGAAAAAAAACTTTTTCTAAAACTAAACATGCATGTACTATCCCTACTACTTAGAACAGATATTCTTTACAAGTGCGTATTTCTACCTCCTGCACGCCTTGAAACTACGACGTGCGAGTGATTAAAAATAATAATAAACTGGAAATTGACATCTATAGAAAGGAAACCAACACTAATAGGTACATTATGAACGATTCTAACCACTGTGGAGAACACAAAATAGCCGCGATTAGCTTCTTAATTAATAGATTAGTTAAATTCCCTTTAAGTAGAAGTAGATTTAACAGAGAACTTAAATTCATAAAAAACGTAGCTGTTTATAACGGTTACTCTTCTATAGTAGTCGATCGCATGCTTAAGAAAGTCCAACATAGGCTTTACGTAAGAAATTCCACGACCTTAACCCCGGTAGAAACTAATAGTGAGAAATTCGTGAAACTCCCCTTTCACGGCATATCGAAAGGCGTGGGTAAGGTTTTGAAGAGTCAAGATATGAACGTATGCTTCGGTTCGCGCAACACACTTAAAAATCTTCTCGGTAATCCTAAAGATAAACCGAAAATGGGAGAAAGGTCGGATATTTATAAAATTGAATGTAGTAACTGTAATAAAGCCTATATTGGTCAAACAAAAAGAGCGATAGAAACTAGATTCAAAGAACATATAAGAAATTATCGCTACGGCAGATTGGACGCGTCGAGTGTAGCACAACATATAAATGAAACCATTTTAGGTTTTCTAATTAAATTAGAAAACCTAAAATTGATAAAAAACGTAACGTCGCCGCGAGAATTAGATGCGTACGAGACGGCTTACATAAAATGTTATAAAAATCTGATGAACAGAGAAAACGGACCGTTGTCGTACTCTGTCCTTTTTGACCTTTTGCAGTAAGCTGGCACTCGTTTATATTTTGGGTCATAAAAGAGATCTTCCCGTCTATCTGGCCGTGTTTTCCGCATGTCGTAGTTTAAGACGCGTAGAGGGTAGAATTAGGCACTTGTAAAACAATATTTCTTCTCGGAAGAAGGGATAGTTCATGCATGTTATTTTTCGCACGTCGTAGCTTTAAGGCGTGCAGGAGGTAGAAATAGGCACTTGTAAAGAATATATGTCCTAAGAAGTAGGGATAGTACATGCATGTTTAGTTTTAGAAAAAGTTTCTTCTCACATCATTCGGTCACCGGTTGATGATGAGGACCATTCGTGTCCTCGAAACGGCCGTCCCGGACTAATTATTATATTACTATACAATAAATTAAACTTGTGTGGTGCGGAGGGTGCCGATACTTATGTGTTCTTTACCATACTACGCCACAGTCCTTGCTATCATTATTGAAATTCCCGTAGCTTGCCCATCATCACTGTTCCGATATTTTTACCGTTCCACTGTGATTCCGTGCGATAAACGTTTCACTTTCTTTTTCTACCGGAACCGGACTTCGTCTTCGCACGTGCTTTTGTTGCTCGTTTTGTTGAACAGGTGGTTGTATTAGAAAACAAATTAATCATTCCTCAAAAATGTCTTGTTTGAACAAGAAACTGGAAGACTTTGCTGTTAACTTGTTTCAAGTGAACGCAATTAAATTTGGTGATTTCCAAACGAAAGTAGGATTATGGACTCCAGTATACTGTGATTTAAGAGTATTAGTGAGCTACCCCAAACTTTTGGTAGGTTTCAATAACGTTGAGCAGTGATAAGATAATTGCATATATTTTATTTTTAGGAGGATTTAATTGATCTAATAATCGAGAGGATACAGAATGTTCCTTTGGATATTATATGTGGTGTTCCGTACACTGCGTTGCCAATTGCAACAGTTTTATCCATTAAGAAAGGTTATCCTATGGTGATAAGAAGAAAGGAAGCAAAAAGCTACGGAACAAAGAAATTAATAGAAGGGAATTTTAAAGCGGGACAAAAATGTGTTATAGTTGAAGACGTGGTCACATCTGGGAGTAGTGTATTGGAAACCGTGAAGGATCTACAGCGTGAAGGCATTATAGTGAATGATTCGATAGTTGTATTAAATAGAGAACAGGGGGGTGCCAATATTTTGAAGGAGAATGGTATTACCATGCATGCCTTGCTAACAATGTCCGAACTAACTCAAATATTAAAAAGAAAAGGTTGCATCACCGAAGCAGTATGTAATGATGTTCGTGAGTATTTAACTCAGAATCAAATTAACTTGGATCATCCTAAATTAATTGATCGGTTAAAAATGACATATAACGATCGGGCAGAGTATAGTTCAAACAGCATTACTAAAAAAATATTCAAAATAATGGCTGAGAAAAAAACAAATCTCTGTGTTGCTGCTGATTTAACACGAGCAGCAGATGTCTTAAAATTAGCAGAACAGGTTGGTCCTCACGTATGTCTTTTTAAAACGCACGTGGACATTATAGAAGATTTTGACAAGAATTTTATTACTTGTTTAAAGGCATTAGCCCATAAGCATAACTTTGTCATATTTGAAGATAGAAAATTTGCTGATATCGGAAAAACCGTGGAACTTCAATATAACAGCGGAATATACCACATATCATCATGGGCAACTGTGATAACCGCACATTCTGTGATGGGAAAAGGTACTCTCGATGCCATTAAACAACGTGACCTATCCGGAAATTGTGGGGTTTTCTTGTTGGCTCAATCAAGTACGCCTGGTATAATCAGTGAAGCTTACACAAAAGCTACCATTGAAATCGGAAAACAATACAACGATGTAGTTGTAGGATTTGTAGCCCAAACTCCATTATTCCTAGATAGTCCAGAGTTCATCCAGTTAACTCCTGGTGTACGGCTTGAAGCTGAAGCAGATAACTTGGATCAACGATATGGAACACCAACACATGTTGTGATTCAAGCTGGAGCTGATGTTGCGGTCGTGGGAAGGGGTATTACAGAATCGCAAGATCCTGAACTTGCAGCTAAGCAATACAGACATCTTTTGTGGGAAGCATATAAGGAAAGAATCGGATTATAACTGACTATCCTTACAATAGCAAGGGATTCATTACATATATTTTTATAAATTACATCGCTAGGCAAGGGAGAAAATTATACATTTTCCTCCCTTTTTTTTTACAAGTAGCTATTATTTTAAGTATCTATTGAAACATATTTCGTGATAAGAATCTCATTATTTATGCTTAATAGTTGTTGGAAATATTTTTAAAGAAAGCAATTATATTGCTCGTGGGACCAAATTGGCAGACTAAATTAGTTTTATCCTGTACACTTCTTTTAACTTCTACTTTTTTTTTTTTAATGTATTGAAAGTTTATTTCCTTGGGTTGGTTAATTGGAACGGAACTACTTATCTGTTCGGCGGGGTAAGCTGACGTTGGATTTGGGTAGCTGGGTACCCTAGCGGAGCGTTGTCTTAACTTCTACTTCACCTGAACTCTGCAATATCCACAACGGACGCTCTGCGTCCACCAGAAGAACTCTAAGAACGGAGGAAATAACCTTAAGACGAAAATTTGTAGAATGAAACTTAAGTACATACCTAATGTTTGATTAGAGTTCCCATGCAGAAAAAAAGCAAGATATCACACACCAAGCCGTAAAAATTTACGTCGTTTTCAAAGCTCAAAATTCAAGAAAACTACGTTCTCGTAGGCAGAAAAACTGAAATTCTTCTCTTAGCGGAATAAAGCTACAACATTTTGCGCGAAACCTTCCTTAAGGCACAAGATAAATTTTCCACACAGAGATAACTTCGTATACACCCAACTCGTGTCAAATCTTAACGGAAAGAGAGCTTCAAAAAATGAGAATACTAGAGTTCTAGAATAAAATAGTTTTTGTGATAATACATCATTCATGTGAACCAGTTCATCCAATTAACTCCTGGTGTGCAGCTTGAAGCCGAAGCAGACAGCTTGGATCAACAATATAGAACACCAGAACATGTGATTCAAGCTGGAGCTGATGTTGCGGTCGTGGGAAGGGGTATTGCAGAATCGCAAGATCCTGAACTTGCAGCTAAGCAATACAGACATCTTTTGTGGGAAGCATATAAGGAAAGAATAAAATAATAACAGAATAGAACATTTATGTTGTGTGAGTTTTATTTAGTAGGGAACTCGCTGGTGATATAGACACAGGGTATGCCCGTATTTCCTAAATTCTGTTGACATTCTTACAGTAAGTAAATGAGCGATTGGATAATGTCGTGCGTCTAGAGGTAAAGTAGATAATGTACATATTATCTATTTAAATAATTTTAAGTTACTCGATATTTATTGAATAGTTATTGTATTTTTTTTTTTGCTTCTACCTTCGTTTTTTATTGTATTGTAAATATTTTTTTTATATTTAGAGTCTTAAGTAAGAGTAAATAAGTGTAAATAAAATTTTGGTAGAATATCATTTTATTCATATTTGTCACAATTCTGCACATTAAAATGTACCTAATTATTTTTTTTTTGCGATACCTAAGAACGGGATACGTATCATACCTGAAAGACGGCGTATTTAGCTTAAAAATAGTCTGTTTTATGGCGATTAAACGAGTGACGTGAGGCCTGTTTGTAACAATAATTTGAATAATTTTCTGTAAATAATAATTTACATTGTGCCCAATTTTTAACTGGCCCTAATGCATTATAAATAAAGTGAGGACGTTCGATGCAGTTTGCAAGCGAGTGTGCGTCGATCGGATATATGCAGTAGCGTAGATAAATTGAAAGTTATATTATTGCTAGGGAGTACAGGTAATAAAGTAGAATATGTTACGCCGTATGCGCAGATGGCTTTACTTCTTCCCAAGACATTTGGAGAGCTTTTAATTTTTGTACAGGTAAAAACTATCGTTCTTTTTTCTAATTTGTGAACATCGTAGAGTGTTCAAAATATCTTTGCGGCGTTTACATTTTTTCGCACAGATAATGATGACCTAATATGGCCAATTGGGTCTGCTCAATGTGTACGTATTATTGCATATCGTAATATTGGGATTGTAAGTTTGATTCTAGTCGAATATCTTGGTATCACTCGCCTTTTCTTTATTAAAACTTCAAAATTATGAAAATTTCTTAAATATTACATACGCCACAGCGACAAATGTAAAATTTCTGCTTCGATTTATGCCCAAAATTTACAAGAAAAATAGAATTTGTTATTTTGTATTAATTATTGCATAAGAAATTGCAGCCTACTTATACACTTGGTGTGCTGCGATTTTCTTGATAAATTCTACAAAATAATGTGCAAATTCTTGCGTTGTTACAAACGAGCCTAGGAACAAATTAAGTTAGCACATGTTATCTTGTATGAAATTGCGAAAATGGTACACATTCGCATACATTCTAACCATTTTCGAGGAACAATTGATATTTCCGTATGAAACTATTCCTACAAGTTTATTATGGGCAGCGAGTGGTCCTCCTGAGTCACCCTGTGGAAAGAAATTAATGAGAATTATGAGTTTCAATGTCTCGCGTACATCTTGTTTGGTGTACAGGAAAGATGCGCGTTATTCTTTGTATTTCATAGTAGAAATGTCTTTCGGGTGATGTCGCGTAGTTAAAATTTTACTTGACGTTTCGCTGACCATGCTGCCAGCTTCTTCAGGAGATTTCTAATGACTGTCTTTAAATGAAAGAGATAGAAAGACATTTCTACTATGGATTACGGTCGTGAAAGCCTACACTCAACTATGCTTTGTATTTCTTTGTATCCCATCATAATACTTACTTTGCAGGGTCCGTAACTACCTCCGTTCGTGCACAATTGAGTGTCATCAACAAGCGAATTCATTACTCTGCAATGGCGATTGCTTATCAATTTCACATTTGCGTAACGCAATCTGCTAGATACTTTGTTGTCGTTTGTTCGTCCCCAGCCGGTTACTACGGCGTTAGTCCCTTCGGGATATATTTGATCTGTAACAGCGATTGGTTGGATTCGGTTCGAATATTGTAAAGCAGATTTAAGACAAATGATCGCTATGTCATTGTCTATATCGTCATCTTGATAATCTGTATGTATCGTTTTGGAATCGACTTCGTGTTGGTGTGTTGTATCGTATTCGCTGCTTCCTTAAAAAAACAAATAAATATCTTCTTGTCTTTTTGTAGTGAATAAATGAAGTTATTTCATTTCGTTTCTATTAGTTCTTATTGGCGTTTGGATTTTTTTTATTTATTATTTTGCTCCCTTCTCTACTTATTTTGAGTTACATTAAAATTGATAATTAGATGCTATTTTACTAAGTTGATTGCTGTTTTCTGATAAGCGAATTGATTAGTATCGATTTCTGGAAAGGGGACAATAGTTTTTGGTATGACTGTACGCTAATATAATACAGTGAAAACAAAGAACTTGGAACAATAGGAGCTACGCATGCCGAGGTGAAGCTAATATAAGGTCCATTTTGTACACAAACATGACTTGAACAGTTCAGCTTTACTGCTGAAGATGATAGCTTAGCTGTCGAAACGTGCGTCTTCCCTACATCGAAAATGACATCACAAACAATCTTTTCAAAAATGTATTATTGTCAAGAGCATATTTATTATTTACCTGCGATAACAACTAAATCGTTGTCGCTACAATCCGCAACGCAATGTGCTGCCGTTATAATCGTTTTCTTGTTTAACACTGCTCCACCGCACAATGCGACAAAAAGGAAATTTTCACAAAGTACCATAGCCTGATATGGAAATTTTTCGATTGTTGTTTCTTTGCCACCTACTATTCTTTTATGATAATGCGCGGTATAAACAGCTACAAAGAAATGGTCAGTTTTAACTCCCAGAGTTTTCGAAGAAGATTTTATGGAATTATACTTGCCTGGAGCAAATAAAACAATGAGGATTACACATCTCATTTTCGTAACTAGTAATTCTATGGCGCGATGAGCAGTACAACGATACTGCGGTTCGAATAATTATATAGATATGATTCATAGAAATGTAGTGCGCCACGTTCTTTTCAGAAAACTATCATATTTGAACATAACAATTATGTATGTACTTACCTACGTTACAATATTTGAATTCTTTAAATTTTTAGTCCTGAATTCTTTGGTGATGGCAAAAGGCAAAAAATGTTCTAGGAATTGCTTTGGTTACTAATAAAAATTAGAAACACCAAAGTAAGTAAATGTTAATGGCACTTCATATTGAAACTGGACCTAATAAATAAAGCGAGGACGAGGACTAAGGTTTAGCCTATGTAGAAGTATATGTTTGAGTAATCGCTTGCCCACATATTCAAAATACTGTATTTCCGAAAGTATAGACAAATATAGACATTATAGTTTGATTTATTGTCAATCTTCTTGTATGAGTTAAAAATGGTTAAAAAGCCCAAATGGTTATACGGAGGTAGGTACTTACTATTACTAAACGGGGTATCGCCTTATGATGCACACAGTAAAAGCAATATAAAAACCAAGCGATAGATGGAATTCTATTGTGCATAAATTTCCACCCCAGGAGCTTATTCTTATAAAATGGGAAATGACAATGTTGGTAACGCGAGCACTAAAATATTGTCTCAACGTCATCAATCGTTTTAAAAAGTAGTAGTTACTAAGTGAAATGACGTAGTCATTTAGAGTTTTTTTTCTGACATCGTTCGGTTTACAGTTAAAAATGAGGATCGACGTACCCTCGAAACAGCTGTCTCGGATTAATTAATTAAACTTGTGCGCTGCGGAGTATACCGATATTTTTGTGTTGTTTGCCATAATAAACAGTATTTCTTTTAATTAATAGGGGAGGCTTAGCTGGCCCTCTGACGAGCTGCCAGGACTATATACTTTTAGAGAAGTGAGCAAGTCAGTAATGCGCCACGCTCTGTGTGACGGTAATAGGCTTCAACTGTTAATTTCGACATTTTTAGTTGTATGTTATCCGTATCTTCGACAATTTCAATTACAGCTACCACCTTCCACAAAGGTATACTGGTGAGCCGTATTTTCACGAAACGCGTGTCTGCACATATGGTCGATTTTGGTAGCTTTTTTCATTGTAAATAAAAAATAGTTAAAAAGACGTGAGGAGCGAAATTGATGTTGTGCATGTGTGCAGTACATTGTAAAAGAATTTTTACAATCCACTGATACGCCTTTAAGTAAACGTCTATACGCATCGCGCAAGTCCTGGTAATAAATAAGCAAACACTTTCAATATCTCGACTTAACAACGTATTTTTAGTGGATAATTTATTATAGAGAGTGAACCATGTAAAATGATACACGCAAATAACAAAGAAAGAAAGCAAACGTTGTAAATTCTGAGCAGGTAGAGTTATTATGCAAGTGGGGGTCACATTTTTGCTACAATAGACAATTTACATTTTTTTAAATGGTATGTATATTTTATTTTGCATAAAAAAACGCAGATTTTAATACATACCAAGGCATAAACCGTCATATTTATTAATAAAAAATAAAAAACGATAATTTTTAAGTATGTTTCCAATATTCAAAATTGTTAAGCGCGAGAATGATGTTTTTTACCGGACGTGTAAATTTGCTGCAGTACTTGTTAATGCTAGCTTAATAGAATTGGCTTACGTTAAAACGCAATTGCAGAAACGAGTTGCTCTGCTCTAAATTAGCAGAAACTAGACAGATTCGTGTTTATTCGTCTCATGAGAATGGGTTCGTGTTGCCTACTGGTTTCCCCGAGAATCGACAAAACGCGAGTCCGTCTAGTCTCTGCTAATTTCGTGAAGCGTACTTGTTTCTGCAGAGTTAATACTTAGATACAAAATTATATGAAATTACCATTGCCAACAAGGGTATAGATGAGCCACATATCATGGAAGCATGTATGATAGTATGGCAGTATTTCACTGTATTATTATTGGGGTTTCGTTTATCTAAGATTGGTGGTGTAGCGTAAAAAATTGCGCATGCTTTAAACGAGGGGAATAAAAATATTCAAATTTTAATAATTATTTACATTTTACATTAATAATTAATGTAAAATGTACAATGTACTCCAAATGAAATGGCCTCTCTCAGAAAAGGCACAAGAAAATATACATTTCATTAAAAAAAAATGGTTCAGCTTGTATGTCCTCTTTATCACTTAGTAAAAATTTAATGAGCAATACGACGATTATTATATTATTGGCATATTCGTCAATTTCTTAATATAATACAGATAAATATGTTCTTTGTTGCCGGAACTACCAACCTAAATTACCCGCGAAATTTAAAAAAATGTCAGCGCTTGTCTGAGATTAACATTGATAACATTGCTACTTTATTCCGTTATTCTGTTTCTTCTTAGAAATAAAAATAGAGTTTTTGTGTTAGTTTTTATTTTTACTTTGTTAATATTTGGTTACGTTACCAAGAAATCTCGTGCATTCACATGCACTTAAGTATTCTTATTCTAATTACTAATAAGCGTATTTTTTTGTAAATAGACAAGTTCTCTTATCCATCGATTGATTAAGGGCTTCAATCAGATTTTACAATCATATTTACTTACAAGGATATTAAAGGACATAAGGGCACTGTCTAAAAGAAAATATTCCGTATTTAAAGCGACAATCCATCTTATTCGTTCTTTTATACAGCCCATCAATTACGTCATCCGGCACCGTCGCCTAATGTTAATCTCTTCGTAATAATAGATATAATCATATATTGCTGAATTTCGGTTAAGTGAATACGTTTCATATAAATAATATATTCTAACAAATTAATTAAAAAATATAAAGAATACAGCTTATATCATAATTTGTAAATAATAGAGAGCTATATTTTCCCGCTGAAATTTAAAAGTTTTATTAGTTTATCCTGCTCCCAATCACAAAATCGGGAGCATAGCCAGAAACCTTAAAAGGAACAAGGTATATGCGTTCTGTCAAAAATGTTGTAGTATATTGTTTATTATTGTATTTTCTTATGAATTTAATCGAATATAATAAGCGATAATGGGTCTTAATAATATTGTTTTGCTTAGTCAAGTTACTGGATACGTAATTGCGTTAATATTTTCTTTATGTATCGTTATTCCGATGAGCTTGCATCAAGATGAGTTTAGGTTTGTTTACAATTTAAATCTAATACATAGCTTTATCTCTTTAACATTACACTTTTAGGGGGCATTGCTTGTTATTCTCAAGGGGTTGCTGGCAAGAAACTGACGGGCAATTACAAGTAGATTGGGCATCGCAAGGATACTGCAATTACACTATCTTCGTAGGTGTAATATTGCTTCTGGTTTCTGTAGCGCAAATATACAGGTTGCTAAATAGTTAAATTTATTTAAGTCAGGTTCTCACCTCGACTATTTTCAGATTATCCTGTTTCTTACGAAAAGGAATCGATAGCAGTTTTTTATCCGCATTTATTGATGTAGTTTGTAGTATGATTTTATGTGCCATGACTATTATTGCGGCACTGATGATAACACTTGGATTTATAACCTGGTGTGATATTATGATACAAAGATTTCCATCGTATGTTAATATTCGTATTCCAAGAGGATTCTTTCTTAATTTCCTTGTTTTAGTTGTCAGTCAGCTGCGGGACAAGATATTGATAAGAAAGATGGTATTATTACTGATGGATTTTATATACATCTGGGAACTGCACAGGTAGGTGGTTTATTATTAAAACGATAATGTTTATATAAATTTAACAGCACGGGCACTCCCCAAACTGCAAATTTGGATCTCGCCAACGTAAGAAATTGATATATCGGTGTAATCTTTGTAAATGCAATGGTTAGATAGACCATGCCTCACTTCTCACTCTTTCGCGGCTATGCAAACCTGTTCCCTTCCGTTAACTATAGCGATACAATGGAATAAAGTGTAGTGGAAACTTTAACATGCCTTGGCCGTCCTGGAGGAACGCAAAATAGTGGCATTTCTGGGAGGGACTAGTTTCAAGGTAAAGGTAGGGAGTGGAAGACCTTTATTGCTTAGGATATGTTGACTATCTAGCTAGAGTAGTACGAGGCAAATTTGTTAGGGTAATACCGGAATGAATACAAAATGCCTTAAATACAGTAACCAGTGTAAACAGGAAAGACTTACAGTCAATGGCCAAAAAACACAAATTATTGTATTTACAAAGAAACGCATAATTCAAGGCCTAAAGCCAATCATGCTAGGAGGAGTAGAAATTCTATTTGACAAAGAAGTCAAATACCTTGGATTATGGTTCGATCAAAGACACATGTAATTTTCATTCGTTAAAATCATCAACAAATCTGCTATTGCCTTAGGCAGATGTGTGGAAAAACGTGGGGATTAAGCCCAAAACTGATGCTATGGTTATACATAAGGGTAATCAGACCAATGATAACATATGGCTCAGAGGTATGGATTGCAGGTAGAGCAGCAAGCCCGCTAAGTGGCATACAAAAACTAGCATGTCTATGCGCTACGGGAGCCATGAAAACCACGCCAACAGCTACTCAGCAGCGAGGGCGATAACTAGCAGGCATAGTGACGCCATCAGTCCCAAATACAGCTTCGACAGGTATTATAAAACGGTAATACCAGATGGAGAGGAATGGAAGAAAGGCCTGCCTATATGGTAACGGCCGAATCCGTTTGGTACGCAGATGGTTCATAGACAGGGAATTGAGTCAGGGTTGGAATTTGTGGCAGTAAACAAAAATTCAGACAATCAAGGAGTAATAAAAGCCCTAGATTCCACACAGGCGAAGTCGAAGCTAGGCTGGAAAGCCGAACTAAGGTGACCCTGGCCTGGCTACCAAGAAGGCCATCGAAGGAATGTAAAGGCAGGCTAATTGGACACAGGCCTACATTTAGAGCGAACTTACTAAGCAGAGACAGGAAGTCTGTTAGCACAATAGTGGGTCCGCTAGCAGGACACTGTATGCTCAAGAAGCACATGAGCAATCGGGGCCTGACAGAAAAAACAGCATGCAGATTCTGCCATGTGCTGTGCGACTGTAGCGCACTCGCAGGAGTATAGCTCTCAGAAATGGGCTCGGAATACTCAAAAACCGAAACCTGTATAGAGCGATCACTAACAAGGCTGCTAAATCTAGTGAAGAAAGCAAAGCTAACGTAATAGATCTAATGAGAGAGGAACCACAATAAATCTGAAAAGATCGCAGCGGGACAGGTTAAGAACTACCGTAGGTAGTTATCTAATCTAATCTAGACATGCCTTCTTCGTTGCGTTACCACGGATTATACCGGTGTATATATATCTGTTCCAAGTAATTATTGCTAAATTAGGTTAGAGGGTGTATGTGCATATGCACGCAACTAAATCCTTTAGGTACGCTGTTCTCTATAGCTTGAAATAGCTTATTGGGCGAATATCAAAAATGATATTTTCCCTTTATATTTTCAATAGGATCAGATTTATTTAATTTTTATTGTTTATTACGGATAATTTCTATTTACTTATCGAAAACAACTCCCTTTTACAGTTTGGGATATGGGGGTCGTTCGCTATGTGGGTGGGATTAAGCGTATTCGCCCTGCTTAAACTGTGCCGCTATCATCAAACCGAAAACATGAGAGTCTCGATGTATCGGGAAAGGCAGAGATTGATAAATGAAAATGCGGAATCTCCCGGTAGTTCTCTGGGTAGAGAATCGACAAATACGCAGGCAACGATTACGGTGGAGTGATTAGTTGGTGCGATTCTCAACTACCCGTGTTTGTTAGTTTACGCTATCATTCATATATCATTACTATTTCATCATGCAGTGTATCACTTTTCTAAATTTTAATATTGTTATGTTAATTGATGCTCGTTTATAGTGGCAATCATGTATACTACTACTACATAAATATACATAGCATGTATCTTCTATTTAACCAGTAGACACGAATAATGTACAATTATTTTATTAATACATTTATACATAAATTTACGCATACTAAGTTTTGTTTTACGCTGGGGTAGAAGGGCAGAGAAGCCTGCAGGATCATATCTTTAAAAATTATAAATTCGTATGTGATAGAATGTTACTTGATTTTCTTTATTTATGTGCGTTTTCGTCATGTTTCAGATGTAATGAATTTGTGATACTTATATAATGTTACAATTATTTATATATTTCAGATATAAATGCCTATATTACGTATTATATTATTTCTATAAACGATGTTTTTGTTTACGAGCACCTGTGCTGTGAACCGAATAATCCTTATCGTTTTCCCAATTAACAATTGAAAAATAATTAAATTCGAATTGCTATAATTTGGGAATTGAATTTCACTTCGAATTCGCAATTCCGAATTCAAATTTCTTGATACTGAAATACTCGGTTTTTGTAATACTTGAACTTCTAAGTCCCGCTAATATTGAATATTGCCAATATTTAATTGCAATTATTTATAATTCAATTTGGAACGGGTGCGCGAATATGTGGAGCGGACAGATTGGAAGGGGGTATTTCAGCCAACCTTAGGAAGCTCAAGAATAATTCAAGCGGAAATCTATAAAATCACTTTATGTGCTCGGAAACTATTGGAAACTTTGGCTTTAAACGTATTTATTGCGTTCGAAACAACATTCGAAGGCTTTCCTGGCAGAACACTCAAAAGAAAAGTCGGGAAAAATTGTTGGCCGTGAGCAAATCCGACGTTAGATTGTGGATTGGCATCGTAATCATTGTTCACTAAACACGCGGTTATTGGTATTGAGAAATAAAAGATACGCAGTATTAATGTGTTCCATTGGTGCGTTGTTTTTTATTTCAATAAAACAATTTCCCGAACGTAAATATTTTTCAGTCGCGAATATTTTCCGTACCTTGGTCAGACGCAGATGCACAAGACGTTATATTTCGGACTTGTTCGTTAAAATATAAGAGCATAAAATAGTTAGACAACGAAGTATAATTTTGGAGAGTAAATAAAAACGCGAATGAAAACGAAAATATTTATTCTTTCTTAAATCACATCTGCATGATAAATCAGTGAAACATATCTTAAAATTTTACAAAATCACATTCTAAAACAATCTAGTTTCTATACATACACATTTCACAATGATCATTGTAAAAAATTGTTAACATATCTTTCGATATAAGTAGATATATACATTTACGTCTTTAATGTTCTCCATAGAGGTCTGCGTAGACAATTATTGGTCGCATTTATATATAACATTCCAGGAATTCTTCCGATACAAAGAAACTAAGAAGTAGATATAATTTAAAATATCCTTTGTTACAATAAAATACTAATACATGGTGAATAATCGATACGTACAGTAAAGCAGTCCGTTGATAATAACTTAAAAAGTGCCTGCAAACTGTAACATTACAGCAAATAATTTATTTTAAAATAAGTTACATTCGCGTTGAAATCGTTACATACACTGGTAGGTATATCAATAATCATTGTACTCGTTTTATTAATGAATAGAACTAAAATTTCATTATTTTTTTTTATTTTTAAGTATTAGATATATTCATATATTCTCAGTAACAGTTTCCTTTTATTTCTTTAAATAAACAATATATTTGAGTATACCGTTATATAAGAACATTAATACATACTTTTATAAATAAAGCAATAAAGAACTCTTAAAAAAGGGGGAAATTTATTAACGCACATTTAAAAAACTATTAAAATAAATGCACTTTAATGTGTAGGGATCCATATCACTCGCACATATCGTTCACCATCTTTTCCATATCTATATCATTGTCAATGTCTTGCGTTTCGTTCTGATAACCGTTTACAGTTTTTGACGTGTCTACTTCCATGCTAGACGTTGATGATTCGCCGTCTACGTTTGAAGGAGGTGTAAGCTTCATTAGCTTTTCTTTCAGTTGTTGGTAGACCTTCTTGAAACTTTCTACGCTCGAAAATGTCGACCTCTTGTTGTTTGTTCTTGATACGCGCTTCTCCGTAACGTCGTTTTCCATGTCCTTAATCCAATTCTCCACTTGTTCGATGATCTCGTCCCGTTTCAAATAGAAATGTGCATTGATTACTTCCTTAAAGCAGGGGCACGGGTTAACAATTTGTTCTAGCATCGCCCATCTTACCGTCGCCTGACAAATATTGGCATTGTATTCTTTCGAGCTCTGAGTACCAGATGGCGTTCCTCTCGATCGTTCGTATCCCGGTTCGTTAAAATACGGTTCAGGTACTAGAATTAAGCTTTGAATAGAAACTAATACTTGTAAGAAGCTAGAAGTTTGAGGGTTCCATTTCTCTTCGGGTCGACCATGCCATGTATTTAAAACTGAGAGACACACTTTTCCGTCATTATATAAATTCGGATTAAATCTAACACTATGATGTCCTGTCGTTTCTAAATTTATCATCATCGGGGCCTGCGGGTAATCCGGCGGAAAGTAGACGTCCAATTCGAAACAACCGTTAGCGTACGGCGTTTCTGCCGGGCCTGTGATTAAAACTTTCATGATATCTAAACGATCCGTGTCGCACCTTACGAATACAGAACTACTATAACTTAAGGGTAAACTAGTCACTAATGTTACTGCCTCTTGAGCTAGCCTCTTTACTCTGGCGGGGCTCGATTGGTCCCCCGCCGTTCTTGCGTTGCCCTCGAAATGATGCGAGATTACAAATTTATATCCGCCTTCGGGGAGCTCTTGAATCATTTCGTAAGTATCTGGAAAATATAAAACAAGCTTAGATTTCAGCAAAGTTTCATTCGTAGCAACATCATTAGAACTCTACCTAACGTGTTTCGTGAAATACCCTGTAGAAGTTCGCGTTTTTAGCATTACTAACTTACCAAACTGAAGCGCTTTCATTACTTTCAAATATCTTTCCTCCAAAGATTCTGAAAGCGGTCGCTCAAGATTAAAGTCTTTAGATCCTTCGTTTTCTGCATCCACGAGTTTATCTGTGACGTTACATACTAAGGTGGCGGTTAGCTGAATGTCGGGCATCAGCATCGCTAGACCTTCATCTCTTTCGATTTCCTCCAACTGTTCGTTCGTTTTAAATTTATATTTGGCACTTGTAGGTTTACCATTAAACCTATAAAAGGATACAAAACGTGATTATATAAGGTGACAAGAAACGAGTTATTCACGAAAAATAAAAAGTAAAACACTCCTATTAGTTCCTAAATCGGAAATGAAAACATACTTTTTAAAACTTTTATGAGTCTGGGCTGACCTGAGCTTGGAAGCGTAGGTATCGACACAGGTCTTCATATTCTTGAGGAGAGAACTAATCGACGGACTATTGCTGGATTTCTGAGGTAATAGTAGATTTACGAGTTGACAACTGACGGCAAGCGCCCTTAAAATTTCTAGTGCCGCTCTGTATAACGGGATATGGCGGGCCATATCCAATACTGCAAATAAAACGAGAAAATTAGTAAGAAAGAGGGAGAAGATTGAAAGCATTCTTACCCGAATCGTTTCTCAAATACGAACTTAACGCAGGTAGAAGTGCGCTATTCGCGAGAAGTTGAGAAAATTGCGGCGGCAACACGGAGCCTGTACCTAATTCGTCATCATTTTCTCCAGCCGGGTTAATGTAACTTGAAAGTACTTGTAGTAACACTGTGACATGTTCCTCTTCACTACGCTGCTTCAGAAGCGCTTGCTCAACGTTCCAACTTTGTTGCATAGAACCAGTACCAAAACCAGTACCTAAAAGCCGCCATTGTGAAAATGAATTATTTATTCGTTATACAAATAAAAAATACTTGAAAATAAGTTTTACTGTCATCAATTGTAATAATTGTAACGGTATGCTGTTGTAGCAGCAAGCTTGGTAAAGTGTGGATTCAGCTTTAGGTCGGGGTGGAACTTACCTTTTGCCCAATATAACTGGCTTCGGTCATCCTTGGATTTACTTTCCTTTTGGGTACTTGATTGAGTTTGATGGGTGAAAATACCAAGGCATGCTAGCAGGAGGTGTACGACCCCAATATTAATGCTGATCCTTCGAAGTAATCGCCCATCGTCTGTCGTTAAAGGGGTAGCTTCATACAATTTCTTTAGCACTTCGAATGGAAGTGTTGGTAACGAGTCCGCTACAGGTGTTTGGAAGATATCTCCTCCTGTAACATTTTGAGTTAGTTGACTACGATATTTTATTATTTGCTTATTCCATTTTTCCCGATTCACTAATAACTAATTTAAGCAACTAAAAATTATCCTTCCCCAGATAGATTCTGTTTGCCTAAATTGTGGCTTACCTTCACCGTCGTCTGTAACACCTAGTACTAATCGTAATAAGCATAACGCTTTCTTAGTGTCTCTTAGGAGAACCTCTGCATAGCCCGGAAGTCGAAGAAATAGGCTAAATGCAGTTAGAGAATGCGGCGGTACGTTAAGTATTGCACCGGATGACTTCATAGTTTTCGGTGTGTTACAATTTAGTGGCTCTTCCAGATCTTCATATATATCGTCACTTCCTACAAGCGAAGGAAAAATGGTTATGCGGTACATTTATAATAGTGCACAAAAGACAATTTTTTTAGTTATGATACAATAAATTGCTTAATTTTAATGATATAGCAATAATCTACATACAACCTAACTAACTAAACTAACTAACTACTTACTCCAGATAAGGAACGGTTTTTAAGTTATTTTTTTTATTCATCTTTTTTTTGCCTCTTGCTATATTTTACAAATAAAAGTAGCATGTGGTATATTAACCTTCAACTTTCACCCAATCGGATTCCGCCGAATCTGGTGGTTTTTCGATATTAGATGTTCTAACTGTTTCTGGATACACTGTGGGGAGATGCTGCGCAAGTAAAGCTAATCCTCCCATGGAACTGAAAACTTGTAAGGCACTACTAAGGGGTTTCTGGGTAGCTGTTGGTTTAATTCTTTGGCTTTCCTCCTCCGAACCTAAGGAAAGCGAATCACCATACAATATGAAAACAAAAGAAAAAGTAATTTTACCTTTATTCTGATAGATCGTAAGATGAATACAAGGCCAATCTGCAGTTACTCCATGATCTTCTATCATTCTTAGCAATTGCGCTAGCGTTAAATTTACAGGTAGGATTTGATCCGGCAAGGCGTCGCATTTGACAATACGACCGTCAAAATTATCAACATTACTCGAACCCTCGGTAGAGGTGTATCTCTTTTTCTTCAATTGAGGTGTTGCAGTAACTTGATTCTTCGCGTCTTTGGCTCTTTTATCTTTGGCAGTCACTCCAGCCGCCATACTGATATCGGAATCCACCATAGGCCACCAGTTTTTTAAGGATTCACTTTTCACACCTGCTTCTTTCTTGGTTGGACTCTCCGCTTTTAAGCTCGTGGAAAATGAAATGTACTGCACTAAAATATCCCCTATCATAACGTTAGTTCCGAGATAAAGAAGAGCGCGATCGTGCGTTTGTTTAAATGCAGGATGGAGAGGTAAGTATGGATGAAGTACCGTCGAATTTTTGTATAATGTTTCGTTCGCTTTTATACTAACTGGTATCTTCTCATTTTCCAGCAAAAGTTGCAATATTAGCCTACGCATGAAACCTGTAATTCCATTCGTTTGCTGCGCAATGACTTCGCATAGGACTTTAGCTAACAGGGCTTGATTGTTTGGATGGCACAGACAAACTCTCGATAAGAATCTAACTACAACTTCCTCTAGTTGCGCGAAATTTTCCGAGTGCACGCTTTTTCTGTTGTAAGATCGCTTACATAAAAATTGCAATAGGGGTAGCCAAAACGATGATCCTTCCTGAGATCCTAACCAATCCCTCATAAGTCTTTCTTCGCTGACATTCGCGAAAAATTTCAAAATGACCGTGACCCTATCCAATTTAGACATTAGCGAAGTAGATTCCGATTTCGCATTGCAGAATTGTAATACCGCGGAATTTAATATTTTAGGTAATCCAGAATCCAATAACTGTTGAATAGCCGTGGGAGATCGACTAACCAATGCGATTGTCTCCAATTGTTCATTTGATAAGTCTAGATATGGGAGCTCGCTAATCACAAGGTGGCCGTACCATTCGGAATTATTTTCAAAGATTTGTTTCGAATCGTCGGTCATGCTTTCGGAATCTTTCCGGTCATCTGAAATCGAAGCACTACGGTCCGTGGACAAGTTAGGAATCAAGACACCCATCCTTTGTAGAAGTATTGGAAATAGTTCGCTCTTTATGTAACACAAGGAGCATAGCAGGGAGTCTAAGGCGCATTTCAGAGGTATGTTCTTCGTAGCTATCATATTGAATTTGTAAACTGCGTCAAATAGATCCAAAGTAACCATTGCTGCTAAGTTGTAATTCACGTTCATTTGATTGGCCGTCCATATAATGGAAGCTATGCAAGAAATATACGCCGAACTGCAGGTGTCCATATTACTGCTATGTATGGCTTGGATAGCTGTCCGCTGTAACCAGTCTAGCATCAATGCTACACGGTACGGTGTATCTATATCCTGAAAATAGATTACATTTTACAAAATTTGAACTAAATTAATTACACGTGCTGCAATATCGGATGTGACAGATTGAGTGGGACTGAATGGTTAAATTAAATGAGCGATTGATGGCATAAATTTGTTATTAACAATGTGAGCTAGCGCAGACTTACAAGCATAACCCTAGCGAAATCGTGAAATCTTTTTGAAAATCAACAACCCTAACTGCTGTTTTCATCCCTCTTATAAGTAAAAACTAATAAACTAAAATAATCACCGTTAAGTGTTACTAGTACTGCTTACTAAAAATTGACAATTTACGTGATAAAAAAATGACAATCAAGATATTATCTACTTACTTGGTGTCCACATACTTGGTACAGCAATTCACAGGCGGATTGGGAACCAGCTGAATTCATTAATATTTTTCCTCCGACCAAGTTTAGAACGACATTTATCGGATCGCTACCATTTAATCTACTGTCTAATAATATTCTAATTACATTCAATCCACTTTGCCTATCGTACAAGCTTAATTCGCAAAGAACTTTTTCTAAGTTTGGCAAATATAGGGTGGGTATATGTGTTGGTACTAGCAAGAGGCCGCAGCACGTATTTAATAAGTTCGGAACTAGCGCCGCGCTTGCGACAACGTGTTGTTCTAATTCCTCGTCATCTGACAACGTAAAACAATGGTGTAGAAGACGTAACCAGCCCAGGCTATACTTGCAATGCGATTCATCTTCTGATAAGTCGAGAATTTGCTGCTTAACATTTCCGCCGAAAGCGGAAGTGCCAAGTAGTCTAATTTGGGATAAGCCGATGTTATTAGCATCTCTAGGCTTGTACAAGCGCAGTTGGATACAGTTTACTACTTCTGGAACTGGTAGATGGAGTCTGATGAACGTCATGCCACTTGTAGGAAGAGGGGGGCAGGCTGGTACTAATTTTGAAGGTCCATCAGCCGATACCTATCAGTACAATGAATAAATATATTAACGTTTAAAAAAATATTTCATTTTAAAAAATCACATGTATAATAATAACACTTCCTTACCTCCAACGCAACTGCAGAAGGACAAGTTGCTAAAGCACTTAAATGAGGTTGCAAATGCACTTCTCTCAATAATACAGCGCTAGGTAGTTGCAAAGTCAGTTCTGTATGAGCTTCTTCTGGATAGAAGTGGTAAGACCATTGAGGAGTCCGGGCTCTTCTGTGAGTCGCCGTACCTCCTTGTATAAGTACATCAGCTGGATGCGCAGTGCCAGATTGACATCTGTAGAGAATTTTTAGTTAGTAATTGCAAATTATTCTCCGTCTAACAGATGCGGATTCAGAAAACATAATACTAAACCCTGAACACGGATCGATTAGCTAGACAAGCTTTCGTAATTACATATACAGGGTGTTTCAGAACTCTACCGACAAACGATCAGGGTCGAATATATGGTAGAAAATGAGCTTAAAAGTCTTAATAAACTTGTGATATTCGCCAATATAGCTTGTCAGGAACATGATCCAAATTGAACAAGTAATAAAAGTAAATATAGTTACGTTACCATTTAATCAGGCTGTGTTATATTTCGGACAACCTATATTACCGAATATCTCGAATCTGAAGCGTTTTTAACCACATGTTTATTAAGTTTTCTAATATAGATCCGATCCTCACAGTTTGTCGCTAGAGCTCTGAAACGCCCTGTACTTACAAATTGAGGTTGCTTACCTTATGCTTCCGTAAGGTGCGAAATTAACTAGAGATAAATTATTTTCTAAGCAAGCCTGTTGGAGCTTCTTTGTCGAGGATGAGGCTGCAATTGCAGTATTAGCATCAGATCTAGCATTGAAGCCGACAAAATGTTGCATGACCATAGAGACCGTGCTTGCATGTGAAACAGTATTTGGTGCGTTACTGCTACGTACTAAACTTTGTCCTAAAATTCTTATGCCACCTAAAACAAACGAAATCCTTAGAATAGGTTTGCTTTTGGTTAAAGCGTTTTTTGGCATTTTCTGATATGTCTAAAAAAAACAATTGGTGTTTTTCTAAGTATCTACCTGCTGAAAGAAATGACCTTAACGATTCTTCAGTATCTAAAACCTGCAATATGAACCACAATAATGGTTCACTCAACTGCGGAGTTTGGGATAAGAACATAAGAAGGGGTTCCATTATGAACGTTTTTTGAGAAGCCTTCCTTGCCAAAGCCGCAAGAAGATTGAACACGGCATCTCCAACAGTAGTTGGTTCGCCTAGATCAGCAATCGTATTCTAGAAGTAAAAAATGTTTATAGTAACTGTAACATAATCGTTCCAAAGATGATTTTACTTGTTGAGACATGTTAGCTAACATAGATAATGAAGAAGCCTTACAAGCTGCCAAAGCTTGACATAATCTAATAATGCTTGGATGATGTTGCAGAACGGTGTCGGCAAGACAAGGTACTGGCGGGCTGCTCCTAAGTGAATCTTGATGTATCTGTTCCGCTTTGCTCTCATCTGTTTGAGAAGATATTGCGGTTTCCGTTTCCATAGCTTCCTAATAAACAATATTTTCGTTTAATAACGTTTACTCTTATTTGACAAATGTAAAATTTAACTTACTGGCTGATTACCCATGTTTGGCAAAGGTGTTTGGACTAATTTTACTAATAATTTCAGAAGTGATATTAATAACATATCCCAGGAAACAGGTCTATCCTGTTTGTTAGTTTCACTACCCAAAACTGACGCAAATATTCCACTAAATGAATGTGAGGTTTGACTTAAACGTTCTCCAATATTAACGCATTTTATTCGATCGCTGTTTGAAACATACGAATGGACTAAAATTCCTACAAGTTATTGAAAGGCATTATCTTTATACTCTTTGCAATGGATCTTTAAAGAAATACCTGTACATTCGAGAATACTTATGGCAATACTCAAATCTGCATTGGCGTAGTCCAAATAAACCATTGTTTGTAGCAGCTTACACTGAGCATCTAGTGGTCCTTGTCTAGCATTCAATGGTCCTGATGGTTGAACTAGTTGGTAGACTATTTTCAAAAGAAGACTTTTCAATAAACTTCCCGCTTGACTATTCTGGCTAACTACATCACATCTCATGTGCAGACGTACTATCAGATCGTGCAATGCTCGACACAAAGATGGACCGGCCTAAAAGATGTATGTTGTTAGGATTACGGAGTATATGTACACCCAGGTTGACAACCAAAACTAATTTAATATATCTATGAAATATTGTTTACTTTGTTCGATAGATATTAAATCAGATTTGGTTGTCAACCTGTATCTTGAAAGCTTATAAGATAAATAAATCGGTAATGCTAGATAACAGTACAAATTCACTGTATAATACTGAGATTCTTACGACTGCATGCACAATTATGTAGCGCATTACAATTTCGTAGACGGCGACACCTAGTGTGTAGAAAATTATACTTTGACGAGGAGGGTTCTTGGCGGTCTTTGGTGTTGTTAAATCCAAAGTCATTGTCAACAAATTTCGATCACGTCACATTTTCAAAATCTACAGTATGTTGCCAAATATGAGCTTTTCCCCTTGTGACATCTATCAAGCAACACACTGTATATTTTTTTCAATGTCATAACAAACAGTTATTTACTAAAAAAAACATATTCCACTTTACGAGAAGGGATGTTTTTTGGTGGAACTACGGGATTGTCCTTCATATTCATTTTTCCAGGATCTTCACAAACTACTCACTTGTGTTCCTGATAAGTTCAACAGAAGAGATTGTTCCGCTACTGCTGCTTGTGAACAGTTGGGGACGCATCAAATTTCAGCTGTACGCATCCATACTTAATAATGATAGCAAGGATTGTGGGGAAGTATGGCAAACAACAATAAAGTATCGGCACACTCCGCACCACTCGTGTGGTGCGAGGGATGCCAATACTTCAGTATTGTTTCAAATGTCAAAGTAGTCGAAGAGCAACGTGTAGCGCAAGTAGCGTAATAAAAATTGGCTTTAAAATATGGTCGTTTGTTCTCAACATATTTTGATGTAGGGGTAGGCAGTATAAACGTCCAGCAGATACGTTGGGAACTGCGAGCAACTGTTTGTTTCAGCTGAATTCGCCCATTATTTCGTAGAACTTCCTACATTTTACAGCATGGGCAATAGAAATAGAGGGCTTCTTGAAGATGTTTTCGAAGAATCAATAAATAAACGCTATTCGTCCGAAAAGTATGGCTGGTTCATAGATTGAAAAACTTTAATTATACCGTGGCCATAAGAGAATTTGTCTTGTCCTAGCTTTGGGGGGTTACAACCAGACATGAAAAACATTTCTATTCGTATACTTGTTAACGGTAAATATACAAATCTCAAAAAGGTTTTTCTAAAGAAAAACAAAACTTTAAATTTGTAAACTGGTGTAATTATGAACTTGAAGAACTGATTCTTTTGGATGGTGATAAATGAATCAAATGAAAATTTTTAACATGTTTTAATAGCTAAGCAATCATCTTCAGCAGCAAATCTGACCTGACAATGACAGCGAAGTGTTTGCTTCAATATTCCAATTAACCAGTGTTTGAATACTTAATCTAAAGAAATACTTACCAGACCTTTATCGGAGAATACGAGCCCAGTACCAGAAAGTAGCCTCAAAAACATCTGCACAAAATCTGAGTGATTTACTATATATCCAGTTCTACAATACAATCCAAATGTTTCGGACCATTCAGAATTAGCACCGTTTATCCCATGCATTATATTGCAAATTAACGTTAATGTTTGGAGCGCAGAGCACCAAGTTCTTAACGAAAGACCGGGACTCCATGTGATAGCGGCCATCAGACAATTTACAGCTTCAGGACTCAATGCAATAAAGGGAATACTATTTGGATTGAATTTCTCGTCAGAATTTAACGATAACGTTAGCCATAGTTGTAATATGTGTTCTATATTGGTGGAGGATTGTACTTGTAACGTTCTAAACAAATTATCAAAACAGGTCACCAACATGTTACGATTTCTGGTGTTAGAATGTGTTTGGATTTGCCATGGAATCGTTAGTTCCGGCGGCCATACGCTCAAATCATATTCCACGTCGATCGGGATTACGGGTGCATTTATGTTTTGCACCAAACTGTGACTGCTCAACGAAATTAAACGCCGTAGTGTTACTTCCGCTTGTAATTCTACTGTAGTTTCTAATCTGGAATCCATAGCGCACGAGTCACTGTACACCGAGTGCGTTTTCGATGGCTTCTTGAGCAACGATCGGCCTCTCTCTAAAATGTCGTCAAGAAAATCTTCAAATTCGGAATCATCAGATTCGTACACAGACGGTAAAGGAGTGCTGTGATTGTTTATTGATGTAGACTTACTGCTGGGTTTCGTCATTTGCTCTGTCATTAGATGGTCTTCAATTTCAAATGACTCGCACAAGCTTTCCACGTCGGATAAAATATCTGCAAAGTAAATATCGAAACATTAAAAAATTTAACCGTTTCGGCAAAAATTAGTCCAGCAGATAAATAAGGAAATGTTATTACACAATGCTAACGAAGCTGGTTTATTATGGACAGCTTTGCTTGAAAACATACAAATATGAAAAATCGATAACTGGAAGAAAAATCAGCAACGAGAGTCTCGTTACTGCTTTCTGCCAACGTTGGTGGATCGCATACCTTGACCGCGGTCATTGTTGGCAAATCTCATGAACCTAGATTTTACGAAACAGCAGACTTCAAAAATGCGAACAAAACTTGAAAATTTTGTGAAGTTTTACCGAAAGCAAGTGCTTCCGACATCGAACGTCGTTCCACAACGGGAGTGTCTGTATATATCATCTGAAGACGAATAAATAGGAATGTTTATTTAAACCTAGTACGAATAATGGGGGAACAAATTATTTATTTCTATTCGATAACAAATAATTTTGGAGTGAATCAAGGTTTTCATAGCCACCGTATCATAGAAAAGAAACCGTATTCAGAAAACCTATTTTTATGCAACGGACACGCTCTTTCCCGATTTGTGTACAAATCGATGTTATGATTGGTTGTGATATTACTACATGTAAAATCCATGTATTAACAGTTGTAAATACGATAATTTACTAAAATCAACAAACTTACCTGTTCCCCAACTTGTTGATGCGGGTGATGGGTCAGTTTCCATATCGGATTCTGTGTTCGGAGTAAAAGCTACATCGACAACATCCTGCAGCAAACAAGCTAATGCGTGTGGTGCCCACGGAAGCTCTGACCCAATGCATAAATTTATTAACTTACTCAGCTGCTCCTCGGTCATTAAGTTTGCAAGAGTCAAACCAGACATTCGTACCAATCTTGCAATTACCTAAAATTTTACATATAAAATATGTAGTGTGAAAGACCCTTTTAGTAAATACAAATCAAATCATTTTAAATCAATTTCATTATAAAAGAAAAAAAAACTATGAGACTTGTGATTTCTAATTGTCCGCTATATCATTCATGACGCCATAATATTTATTTACACATTACAGATAGGCAATTTTGATTAAAATGCCTATTTGCTATTTGGGGAAAAAATTTATAGTTTGTAGGCTATGACGTATAATGAAAGTGATTTATGAATAAATATAAGATTTGTTTATGGGGATGAATGCATGCAGGCCTGTTACAGTATGCATTTCATAAACATGAATACGTCTACATTTAATAGATTCTCAACAAATTCCTTCTTGGAGATATTCCATATACGTTTATTTTCTATCACTTTGTTACAAAAGAACAGTAGGATTGTAATAACATCGAAGCAGAATTATGTTTTTAAAAGCAGATGCTTCGAATGGATGTAAGCATGAGGCAAATCGGATATAAATAAATATCATGACATCATAAGGGCAATCGTGTATGCTCGGACGTATTCGAATGAAATCGTTTGTTAGGATAATGTTTGAATTTTAATTCTTTATGACGCACTATTTAATAAATCATTTATAGAAGCTGGCGCACCGCATTCCACAACTTTGGCGTACAATTTTTTTTGAGTCACCTAGTATATATCAAAAATCCAAATAATCTACATAGCCCTAAATAAAAACATTCGTTTTTCGTATACAAGCCAACGTGAATATGGTGCCCCACCCTGTATACATAGTTTTATTCATATCAATAGTTATTTTGAGTATACGCTTGTACTCTATTATAATTATAACCTACTTTGCATGATAGCAAGAACATATCCGCACTGCATGAGTGATCTATCGCCAGCAAGAGCGTAAGCAAGCCTTTCGACACTGCAAGGCAATGGAGGCTATCAATGCGTTGAGGGAATATTTGTGGACCTTTCAATGAACTACTTTCGTTTTGATCTTTTCTCCTTTTATTACTTGGCTTAGTTTCCGACTCTGCTTTTCCTTCCTTCACCTTGTACTGTTTAATTTTCTTGAAGAAGTTCTCCTGGTGTTTTAAGGCTGCTTCTAACTTCGATGTCAAGTTCGCTGCATGATTTGATATTGCTGATAATGCCTGTAAACCCATTTGTGCCATATTCTGAATTAGTAGACTGGTATTACATGATTTATTGTTGCTATACCTGTACCTGAGCGGAGGTTTGGACTACCTTATGGGTAAAGTCCAGATTATCAAGTTGTTGCTTGTATTGAATGAATCGCTTGTGTAGTTTCTTTCTGTAGTTGGAGTTCAAGTTATCAGAACTACTTTTCCCAGCCATTTCGCCGGTTACCCAATCCCATCTGTTCGCATTCTGTTGAGATCCCTTGCATAGATCTAATTGCAGAGATAGAAAGAGGAGCAACCATCCTAACAGGGGCAAATCAACTGTTACTGCTAAGAGTGTCTTCTGATTCTGCGTCATTGGGAGTAATGCTTGTGATACGACACGTAGAGTAGCATCCAGTACGGCACTCCTATCTATGCTTTTTCTGACTAAAAATGCTAAAAGCACAAAAACACGGTCCTGAGGGAAATTTTCCGTATACGAAGATGAAAACATTGTTGCCAATGTATCTGCCAAAAAGTTTCCCCAATATGGTTGTCTTCTGCATGATCTATCTAACAAAGTTGCTGCTAGGATTTGAACTCTAGACCGTTGGGAAATGCAAAATCCTTGGAATAGTTTCTTACAAACCTCTAGATTTATATCAGAAGGACTATCAATTGATAACAAAACTTCTAAAAGACCTTCTGAGATTATTCGCAGTTTATCAGTACATGTTTCTGATAATGTACTTAATTTGACCACTTGCGTCGATTTGTTTAATGAATTTTCAATTCTTGACATTACAACTCGTACAATATTGATTTGTCTTTGATACGTAACGGCTTCCTAAAAAAATAGTAAATTTGTCTTAGTCGAAATAAAAATAATTTTTATTCGAGAACTAACTTGATAAACATTAACTATCTTCATATTTTCCATAGTGCCAATGCTACCATTGCTCCTGTCCCTAATTGTTTCCATGTAAGCTGATAGGTGTGCAGCGTTAGAAGAATCGGACATTAAAAACGGACGCAACAAATCTTTTAGTTTAGAACACGCCAAGCTATATCGACAGCTAACGTCCTCGAAAAGCATCGTAAGTATGTTGAGTTGATTCTCAAGATCTGCTTGTGAGAGCTTATTGACATTTTGCAATTGGTCTGGTGGAATTTCTTCGGGTAATACTATTAAGTGACCGTAAAAACTACCTATCGGAATACGACATCTCGTTGTTGACATTCCATACCTTCCTACTGTAGTAATCTATAAAGATATATAAAATAAATTATAATATTTACTTCTAGGCATATTAGGGACAATGCTCTATGTGTGTTGTTACTCAGTGATTACCAATATACTAATATGGCAAATCCTGTGAGCTGGCAATTTGTGAGGTGGTCCGGAAAATAGAGTGTACACCAAAATGTGTTCAGCGCTTTTTTGGATATAGAAAGTGCTTTCGATAACATATCTTTAGCCCCGATATATATATACAGGATCATTCATACGCTTGGTAATCGTAATATATGACACGGTGAACGACTATACCGTAAGGGGTAAGGACTGCTAAGGATGCTCGCAGGGCGGAGTGCTTTCGCCCCAGCCTTGATGGCTGGTGGTGGACGATTTCCTGCGTAGGCTAGAAGGTGAGAGTTACACAGTGGTAGGTTGTGCAGATGACATAATCATACTAACAAGTGGCAAATTTGAAGGTATCGTCCGCAATAAAATGCAGAGCCTGTCGAATTTACTGAAAGGTGGTGTGAAAAGCGAGAACTAACGGTAAATCCTTCCAAGACTAACCTTGTCTCGTTTATACCCAGCAAAAATACGTTTAAGGGTACTTTTGTGTACTTATGAAAAGTTCCTTTAAGAGAGAGTTCAGGAAGTTAAGTGCCTAGGGGTGATCCTAGATAGCTTACATTCAAATCGCACGTTGAAAGAGTTTCAAAAAAGTAATTGGAGACTTATGGACCTGTATACGAACGTTTGGAAAAACAGTAAGTTTTTCTAGCTTGGTCTGGTGGCAACCCACCAATTTTCAAGAGTGCTAGAATGAAGTAAGCAGAATACAGCGCTTAGCATGCCTCGGCATAACCGGACAACCTCGACCGCCGCATTGCAGACTCTGCTTAACCAACGCCTTTGCATTTGCTGGTGAGGACAAAGGACGTACCATGTGAGCAGCAGTATGAGTCGCGAAAAAAGTAAATACGGGCATGTGTCCATTTTTAACATAATAGATGAATTCTCTATATTAAGTACGGTACCAGACGGAATCTCCAGGACGTACGCCATTGTGAAAACCAGCTAGTCGTACCGACTAGAGAACAGTGGAAGCAGGAGAAAGTAATTCTTGATGATTTCATCTTTTTCGCGGATGGATCTAAAACACAACGGAATGGGTGCGAGAATATGCGGATAGATTAAAAAGGGGTATTTCTGTTAGACTTGATAAGCCCGCAAGCATATTTCAAGCAGAAATTTATGCAACCACTTTATATGTTCGGGAACTGTTGGAAATCTTAATCAGAAGTAACCGCATCTTTATAGTAACGGACAGCCAAGCGGCTTTAAAAGCACTTAGTCCGTCCAAAATAACGTCATAAATGGTACAGTAATCTATTCAGTTGCTGAACACTACACTACACTCGGAGGAAAGATTATAATAAGACTAGTATGGGTACCCTCGCATACCAACATACGTTGGAGAGGAGAAGCAGGAAACGTGCATTCGAAGGCTTTTCTGGTAGGACCCTCAAATGAAAAGTCAGGTGAATTGTTGCCATGAGCAAATGCGATGTAGATTGTGGACTAGCACCTTAACATCTACACAAAATGGATTTCGTACCTGAACTCGACAGAGGAGAGGAAACTTTTATACACCTTATAAGCAACTGCAAAGCATACGACAGTAGTAGACACAGTGGCTTGGGGGCATGAAAGAGTGATCCGGGAAAACTCTTAAAGAAAATATTCAGAGGGGATAATAAGTCACTTGACTGCAGTGTAGGGACCACCTCATTGCAATAATTATCATTCATTTTTAAACTTTACATTGTTATTACCTTCATGTATCTACACAATGGTGCGGGCTGCAAATCGCTGAGTACAAGATCGCGATTTCCAATATCAGAGGATACTACCAACCGCAATCCATCTGCTTCTTCATTCTTCAACCATAAATCGATACTTATAGACACTAAATCGTGAGACGCTGGTATTACGATATCCGTTAGTAGTATTGGTTGTCCAAAGTCTAAGGTGACAAATCTTCTAGCACCAGAATGCATCCTTTCCACAATAATCACTTGTTGAGGAGGAGTTACTAAAAGTTGCTGCCACGGTAAAGTTTTATTTGGCGATAGAATCTCCTCAGCTCGTTTGGTTTTCGTTTGTGTGTTTGTAGACGTACCCTCTTGATCGACAGATGATGTTAATGTCCCTACAAACAAATGATCAATTCGAATAAAATATTTTAAAAGGTATTGTTATTTCTTACATAATTTGTCAAACTCCTCTTTCTTTGAAGTGTCTTGATTAATTATAATAGGGTAACTGTAGGCATAATCGAATGAATTTGAGCTATTACTGCTTCCTTGCCCATTGGAGGTCGTTTTTTCTTCGGTTTGCTTGTATACTACCCCTACATCTGGAATGTCGCCAAATAAATGCTCGAAATCTACCTTTTTAGTTCCACTGTTCGAGTACACAGTGACGGGACAAATATTGTTAACCATGCTATTGTTTCCTGCATCTGCTCTTTCCAATCTCGTACCGTCACTAGCTGATATACAAGCGAAATGCAATGGCTCAGTTTCTAACAAACCCCTAAACACTTTTGAAGGCGACAAATTTTTCAGTTTAATTTTCAGTTCACCTGACGTAGTGGTTAAGATATCTCTTGGATCTAAATTTTCTTTATGGGCGTATGTTGCAGGGTATTCCATTTGAGTTACAGTTTCACCTGATACCACTGATGCATATGTTACTGATGAAGCCGATGGTTTAGCGGTTGGCGGTACGTCCATATCAAACAATTCTGGCTCTAAAGGTGTACCATACAGACCAAATCGACTTCTTAGTAATAAGTGATAGGGATTTGTTCGCTTGTTCAATTCGTCTGCGATTTTCGTAAGAAGATTGATGCATTTTGATGCTAGTATGAGACTGTGATTTTCTTGAGCAACTTTGTATATTAGAATAATTAGCCACTGCAGACTACCGGCGGATTTAACTTGCTGTATGGCATCCAAAATATTAAGCAATGCGTTAAAAACGCGCGAATCGAACTGTGAACTTATAGCATCATCGATATTTTTTGCACCACTGAAATAGAGGAAATTGTTTTTAGTATACAATTAATGTAAATGTTCCTGAAGTAAATAAACTACTTCAGGATATAAATTTGTAACTACAGAGCTTATGCTGATTTTTTTATAAAAAAAAATTCCGCATCAATGATAACAATGATTGAAGTACACATTTATCAAATTTTTAGTTTTCCTTTTTGATTTACTTACTTGCTACATGTGGCGATTAATTTTACACACTTGTGAGCTATACTTCTTCCCGATAACAGGAGACATTCCCTTAACACATTATCCAAATTACTCTCCATAATCTTTAATAATTCCAATTGCTGCGCAGGAGATTCTCCCATTTGGCTTCGGTTACGTGTTAACCTTATTGACGCTATCCAATTTAGGATATCGAGTGCAATGCCTTGAGGTTCCTCACCACTGCATTTTATTGCGGTTAGCAATAGAGACTGTACGAAAACGTTCGATTCCGACATTGTACTTCTTTGGGTCCTCTCGTGAGGTACTTCAGTATGCTTACTACTATAAACCGTTACGCTTAATTCGTGTATAGAATCACAGCCCATATACTCAGTTTTCCTAGTGCTAGCGGAATTTTTATCTATATCACTACGAGCCTTACTCTTAGAGGAGACATTTGGTTTCGATTCCTCCCGACTGAAACTACTGACCGCCTTTATATGTAATAGTAAAGTCCGATTTCGCGATTTGAAAAGCTTCGGACTAGTAAGTGTCACGCAACCGGATTGATCGCTTAAATCTAAGCATGAAGCGATATCGATCGGACCGGCGAGTATATCAGCGTTATGAGATCGTAAATACTCTTGGGATGTGACCGGGTTATCGCAGCTTCTCAAAGCGTCGAAGGAAACAGCGTCGTCTACAGCAAATCTAACGTCCCGTCTATGGCCGATACTATTCGTATTTTGTCTTAATAGAGTTACTTCAATACCGGGATTCGTCGAACCCGGTTGGAGCGTAAAATGAACATCTACGTGACCTATGCATACTGGAGAGGGTAATGTAATTTCGAATATATGTTCATCCCACGTAGTGGTGTCGTTTTGAAGTCTCCAAGTCTTAGTGAATTGCTCGGTTTCTAGCTGAAGATGTTGAGGGTGCCGTCGTTGTCGTTGCGGCTGTTGCATATCACTCCAGCAAGGCGGAACTACTGCGCAGAAGCCCGGTTTGAACGCTTCGAAGTGACACAACGAACAAAGACGTTTAAGTTCCAATAAGGGTATTAATTCTGGTGGATCGTGGAAACACCTAGTCGTATCGCTGAGGTCTAATGAATCTAACGGTTGGGTGCTGACACTGGGCATATCGGAATTTAGGCTGAAGAAATCGTCTTCGTCGTGATCTTCTGTGGAATCTGAATCGGTGTCGTTTAATGCGTAAAAATGCAAGGAGCCGTTAGCGGTTGATGCGCATAACCTTTCCAAACCTGAAAAAAATATAGCAAATATTACAGGCTTGCTTTTTGAAAAAGAACCACCAGTAAAGAGAGCAAATGCGTCCCATTATATACACAACGTAAATACATTTACCCCATACCCCTGACAAAAGTTGGAACTAGGATTCTAATCAAGGTTTGCTTAAACCAGTGTCCAAGGAAAATTGTTTAATTATTGTTCTCGTCGGTGCCAAAGATGGTTTTGTTCCTGGTGCATCTTCGGTAGAGATCGTCAAAAAGAATTGGAGATTATCATGACGAGATTAATGAAGAGATGATTTGATGATTATAACAAGTGGACTGAAGAAAAGGGAATGGACAATTCACGCGAAAAGCGTTGAAAAAACTCTCGTTTACAACCATTCCTTATTATCAGCAGAACGAATATGTTGTAATATATACACAATAATAACAATTGAAAAGTAATTGAACAAAGAATATTTGTGCATGCAAATAAGGAAAAATAAAGAAGAAAAATGCCATGCCCTTTACAGTGTCATACGATGAACGTATGTTTATTACCACACGTCTTTTTCATGCGTCTGGGCCAGAAATGGAGACGTAAGGGATGTGCATTTGACCTACCGACTCGATCAGCTGGTCTCTAAGCGTCTTAAAATGTGGAATATACAAATCTGCTTGTATTATATAATATCTCTATAATTAATGTTAATACTTACTGTTACAGTACGCCGCAGAAACGAACTTTTCATTTTCCAATCTCGCAATGGATAGAGTCTTCAGAGTTGCAAGCTCTAAAATGCGCACAACGCCATCCGCACCAACCATTATCGCGCTTCCTTCAACGCTATTAATTTTAACGGTATTTTCCAACGTGCGTTCCAATTGAGTGAGCAAGTTAATTTCAAGCGGTTTCTCGCTAGGGTTCAATTCACGCACTAAAATAGGCTCTTCGACCAATTTCACCATGTTATCACTAAGATTTAATGCGTACAATAATAAAATACTATTATTGCTATCGTAAGTGCTGTTTAATACGATTAGAACATGAGAACCGTCCTGCGTTGGCATAATATCAGAGACTTCCATATCCGTCCGTGTCTTATACTGTTCCGGTAGACAAACACATTGTACAGCGCGTGAATAATTTAACTTCTTAGCTGTTTTGCTGTTCTTCAAACCGATAATGTGATCAGATATACTTTTATCACTTACATTCGGCATGCTAAGAGGACCATTCACGAAACTATAATCGGGTGGGATTATTAAAGACGTTGCTTGAGCAGAATCCGTTTCGGTCTGCATTTCCACGGGTAGCACTCTTGGCCCGGAATGTTTTGGAGCAATCGATGGAGGCAAAAATATTTCATCACTCTCGCCAGGAATTAATGTCTGATAGTTATTGGTTTGTTGTTTTATAATATAGTCACTTAAAGGTTTCATATAATTTAAATCGTTCGATTCATCCAGAACACAGTCAGAGACTATACTGCTATAAGGGAATATTAAATTTTTAAATACTTCAGGCGTCTCCTTATTGCTTCCGCTGTTATTATTACTATTTTCTTTTAAAGTATCATTATCTTTGTCGATTAATTCTTTTTTGTACAAGAAGTCATATACAACTAAGTATAAACTGCTCGAGTTCTTTGTATTATCCGGAATTTCGTCAATATCCATTATGTTCATCGAAGATAAGTTATTCTTATTTTGATCATTCAACGTTTCTATTGACGCTTTCGGTTTCGATTTGTTCGAATGTTTACATCGAATTTTAAGGCTGCATATTATAGTTGGTCTTGGTCCTGCAGATTGGTTTGATTTGTTAATCGAGATTTTGTCACCAACTATAGCTAGAGACATTATTCGTTTTTCCGTTGGATCCTTAACTGAAATCAATAATATCTGTGTAAATTATTTCACATAGAAGTTTGTATCGTGTTAATATTAAATCATCTAAGAAATTAAGAATATTGCCGAGGAAAATGGTAAAATAGGTCTCTTAGTAGACGTAGTATTCATATCTTTTTACTATTCGAACTATAAAAAATTAATTTGCTTATTTCTCAAGGTGATCTCCAAGCGAAAGCTGAATTTTCCAAATTATATTTGCAAATGATGTAACTTACCATCATCAATATCTGTCCACATTGCTGGCACGCCAAAATCTTGCGTAAATTTCTCCAAAATATGCGAATCAAAATGCGTCACGAAAAATGAATGCGTTCTAGAAACTTTTCCTGCTACATCAAACACTGATACTAGACCGTCCTTGTTAGCAGTAGGAAGCAGGTTTGGTACAGAACTTGTACCCAGCGTATTGACACCTACGCCTCTGTAAGTAGCATCGATTGCCGGATTCGTAGCGTATGTCGTCGATAGAGGAACGTTTTGCGTGTATTCTCCCATGACAAACGGACAATTTGGAGAGTGCCTTTCGTGTTCGCTCCAAGGTTCATCGGTCCTTTCCCAGCATACAAGGCAAACAGTGCAGGTAAAACACATCGCCCTGTCGTCACCCGAGGAATTAGGTTGATGATAAAAGCCCGCCTGCGCCATTTGATCTGGCAAAGCCCATCTGTAAATGCAAGATAGATTCAGTCTAAAGCAGAATATTAATATTAAGAGACGTGAAACATACTTGTAATCCATATGAGGCCAATGCGTAAAAGTCTCTCGTCTTTTAGCTTCACTGGCCATTGATCTCCTGTCCGAAACATTCGGCGGTTCACTCATCAATTCAGCTAATCTTTCTTGGACAGCTGAAGCGACTCCAAGCTCTGGTACATGCTGATTTTTTACGAGCAGTTCTGTTATTGAACTGTTTGCTGCGGCTCGTAATATTTCTAGAGGTAATTCTAAACAAACTGTATTCCACTGAAATAATATGTACATTATAAGTATTAAAATTACTCATAACGCTATTTTTGCGATGAAGTCATTCATTCAAATGAATGAATTTAACATGAATTATAATAATTCCGATAGGGTGTTAATAAGTTAAGAGAGCTCGAACAGCCTTCAAACGGAAGCACCTTTATGTTTCATTTTCGGAAGAATTGTTAATCAAAAAATAATGCTAATATAGCTCATGGTAAAAGTAGTAAGGAGAGAAAGCGCTAGCCAACGAACATGTTTCTACCTACGCGACGTCATTTCCGTTACTCCGAGTGTTTTCCTACCTCACACCGCTATTAGATCTTACGTTAAATTTCTAAGAACAGCAAAAAATGTATCTCTTGGTACCATCTACTGCTAAGAGATATAGCCATGCCCTCTACAAACCAGCGACAAAAAGCCGGCTGTAGGTGCTAAAACTCTCGCAAAAACCACGGCAATTTGCGGTGGCTCTCAAGCCACCAAGGGAATCGGAGGGAAATGGAAAGGGATAAGTTGCCCAAAGAAGCAGCGAACACGCCTTTCATTGGTCCTAATCCTTGTTGTGGTATACAAAAGTGTCATAAAAAAACAAACAATAGAGACATGGGAAGACGATCGAAGAGCCTCATAATGGGAAAGTGTTCCGGTACTAAAACGCAAAAAAATGTTATCTTTTGACAGTTGACAGCAATATGCGAGCAATTTCAACGACGGCGAGTATCAACATTGTATATTTACATATTATAGCTCCAATTGTGGATATTGCTTAAAATTATATTAAAACCTATAATTGTATATTTAGAATTCTCCTCAAAAAAAATGGTGCGACCTATTATCTTACGATTAAGCGTTCCAGATTTATTACTTTTTTTTGTAAATTCACGTTTACAGAAACCGATGTTTCTCCGGAAGTGTGCCTTAGATACATATGATTAGCTCATACCTTGATTAAGCACAAAAAAATATAATATACACGCGTTTATATCGTTCTGAATTGTAAATTAAGTAAATCGCTGAAACAATTAGTAAGTCGAGTGAGGAGTTCACAAACGTACTAACGTACAGCACGTTTCGTTAAAAAAAAATACCATTTTGGGGAACTACGAATTTATAAGGCAGGCTTCCAACATTAGCTTAATTAAGTAATTCAATAATGGAAAAGATAATGAGCAATTGCGTTAATGATATACTGTTAGATATAAGAAAAATACAAGAAAAAAATAATTTTAATTGTATCAACACATATTTATTTTCGACAATATCAAAATATAATTGCCTAATAAAAAAGTAAATTTAAAATTTAAAAGTGATTCCAAAGAAAATATTTAACAAAGCACATTCATCAAATAATTCTACATTTTACACTAGTCAATGAAGGGAATTAAATCCCGAGATTTGAGAATTTGAAGAGTAAGAGATATTTTGTTAACACAGGATGTCTCATACACAGGGAACTGCAACGATCGATATAGAAAAGAGAATACACTGGAAAACTATGAAAACTTGGCAGTACACCGACATGTACTACTGAACTAAATTATTTTTAATAATCCGCCACTTCCGGTTATACCGGAATTAGTTCTCAACTTCGTTATTTCAAATGAAGCCTATATATAATTATATTACAAAGTATCGAAACTTATTTTTTTTTTATATATAATTACCTACTTTTCTCTTTCATATCAAATTGCTCTTATAAAAATACAAAAAAGGGTCACAGTGATCAATGAAGTGGGAAAACACCCTGTTGCGACAGCTATCTCAAGCGGTATGCATTGTTACTTCCAATCTATGTAGTAACAAGGTAGCGGGGAATTTCCAGCAGATAAAAGTAACGATATTTTTTAATGCATCATTCATGTTTGTTCTTTGTTGATAAAGCTCTATCAATCAGTACTTTAGAAAAATCAAACCTTGAGTGATAACTTTGATATTTGTATACAAAGGAAACCAAAGAATTTAATAACAAATAATAACAATAGTATCGCTTTTATTATATGACTCTATCTAACTTGTAGAGAAAAATAATGGATGATCTAAAAATTAATCAAATAACATATCATATAAAGAATGCTATGCAAATATCCCAAATGCAGCCTACTTATTATTTTATAAATTATTTAAATTGGCAAAAAAGATTGTCAAAATTACTAGCTGCAAACATCACATAACATGGCTGAATCCTCATATACTGGCTTTGTTCTTGTTTATGGGGGTAGTGGTGCATTAGGGAGTGGCTGTGTAAGTCATTTTAAATCTAGGAATTGGTTCGTAGCATCAGTGGAAGTTTGGAAGAATGTTTCACCTGAGGTATTTAATTAGTAACAAATCTAATTAAAATACGGAAAAATTACAGTTTTATTCATTTTAGGAAGATGCCTGTCACACATCCAGTGTGTATCTCCTCATTGACGGGAAGGAGTCAGCAACGCAGCATGTGAATAGGGAAGCAGATGTAAATATTCTAGTTCGAACTGAGAGTCCTTTGATAGAACAAGAAACAGATATCTTAACATGCCTACAAAATCTGCTAGAAGATGTAAAATTAGATGCAATTATATGTGTAGCTGGGGGTTATGCAGTTAACAACTTAGATAACGATTTCACTCAAAGTTGTGAAAAGATGTGGAGACAAAATGTATGGCCATCGCTTTTATCTGCTCAAATCGCAGCGAAATTCTTGAAACCAAATGGAATGTTATGCTTAACTGGTAAGAGATAGTCTATATTCAATATTGATACGCAGTAATTTTTTAATATAGGTGCAAGAGCAGCCTTAGAAGGAACACCTAACACAATTGGATACGGTTTATGTAAAGCAGCAGTACATCAACTCGTGAAAACTTTAGCGTGCGCAGGAAATGGGCTGCCAAAAAATGCATTTTCCGTAGCTCTACTACCTGTTACTTTAGATACAGTAATGAATCGACAAATGATGCCTACAGCTGATATTTCGGGATGGACACCAACTAAATACATAACCGATTTATTATTGAAATGGGCGGATGGTAAAGAGAGGCCAGTCAACGGAAGCTTAGTACAATTTGTTACACAAAACTTCAATACTGACGTAACATTCCTGTAGTATTAGTCATGTTATGTATTAATAAACATCAATGAGCAATTAAATATGTATTATTTGATGTTTACTCTATAGCCGTGAAGGATTTATGAAAAATTGTGAAATATGAAATGACTCACTTTTTGTGCCTTAATTCCTTTTTTTGATTTAATCTGTGCTTCTGAAATCTTGTCAGTCAACTCATTAATGGCGTAATCAATTGATGCTGTGCTAACCGTAGATAAACACTTTTTTAAAATTATAGCCTAAAAATATAGAAAACATTAGTATAATAATATATCTTTATTTCTAACAGTTTACTTCTGATAATAGTAACTCTAATTTAATTTCATCTTTAGCACTAGAGACCGGTTTTTGTAGAATTGTGTCCAGCAGTAAAACACCATTGTAGTCTGAACGAACTCCAATTGCTTGACCATCACAAAATAGCACCCTGTCCTGTCCTGCTATATATCTACACACAACCTCACTGTGGTTCTCAGCTATGATTAAACGAAAAACGTTGATTCACATATACATTATACGAGAAAATTTGTTCGCTATTGTCAATATTTACAAGACTGAGTTTACCTGACAAGTTGCTGGAGTGCAGAACAACACCCGAATTGACGTCTATAACATGAATGTGTCCAGACTTCGTGCAAACTATAATTACGTTTAAAGAAGGGTGGTAAACAATTTTTTTCAAATCGGTGCCCGCATTTAAATAACCGTCTTCTTTCAACAAGCACGGATCATCAGCCATTTTGCTAAACACATTTTGCGCCATTGATGATCACCATTTGTAAAAATTTGGCAGTTGACTGCAACTTCATGCTAGTGTTTCACGATTACCAACGTACAATCGCAACATTACTGTCTATTGTTGAACTACCAGAATTTTGCCGAATACATGAAGTACATATATAAAATTGTATATGTTTAGTTGTTCACTTATATACGTATATCTAGAATTGAATTTTTATTCAACAAAACTAAAATAATTTCTCTAATGAATTTTAATATGTGATCTGATAATAAACGATAAGATAAATTAATCAGTGAATTAAAAAATACAATTGCATTAAAATAAATATTCCCAAGCTTATATAGGATTTTGCGGCTTTTACGCTACGCAAGGCACAACAGTAAGGGACAATACAAGATCCTTGTGTAATATATTTCCGAGTTACGGCTACAGTAACACTTGTTTTTTAATATTCTCGCTTATTTTTAATTATTGATTTTATAGACCCTAATGCATTATGCAGATATTTTTTAAATCTCGCGATGATTTAAGTTGGTAGTTCCGGAAATAGTGGACGCGCAATCCATGAAAATATATTAATTGCCAGAACTACCAACCTAAATCATCCGCGAAATTAAAGTAACCCCGGTTATAAAAGCCATATGTGTCACAGGGGCTCAGGGAGGGGCCAAGCCTCGTCCTACCTAAATCTCCAAAATAATTTCACTTTCGTTTCTTATTGCCGGTCATACAAAATTCTCCAAATTCTCAACCCTGATGGGCCCCCCGCTTGATCTCAAATTCTGGCTAGGCCCATGCAAGGATCGCTCATTACCGAATCTCCATTTAGTAATGTTACCACTGCGTGACGTCACCTGCGTTCCACATGGCGCCGAGTGTCGTGTACTTCACCGTTTTATTTCCTTTTTTTTTCACTTTAAATTCAGGTTTTGTACTTATAAGTTGTAGTTTGTAAATGAGTAGGTGAATGTGTTAATTCATGAGAATGACGAGCAAACATTGAGCAGTTGTTACGTGTAAAAACAATTTACTTCCAGCAAAAACAATCATGGACAATTGCAATTGGTAGTTCGCGCACCAACTAGTTCGCAAAATTTTAAAATTTCCATTGAATGTAGACCATGTAATTAATAGTAGAATAGGGTTTTTTAATTTTCCAATATGTACTGAACGTTAAAATTTCACACCCTCAGAACACTTATTCAATTTTGGTGAACCAGATGACCAAAAAATGTAAAATATAATTATTTGATGGTGTTTTTATTATTTAAAACTGTACTTTCCTAAATAAATATATACGAGCGTAGTTTACTTGATGCATGTGGGTGCATGCATGAGGGCGTATTTGAGGCTTCTTGACTGGACAAGCAATCAATATCAGCAGCCACTTTAACGATACTTAAGGCGCGTTGAATTAAATTTTCTGGGTACATATGTAGTGACCTATAAACTTATTGTTATTACAGCGAATTTTCCAGACGTATCAACACATGCCGGTACTGTTACCTCGTTATTTTCGATGGGGTACTCTTATTTTTATGTGAATTGGTGAATAAGTTATTTTCTATTAACATATCAATATACTACATGTTACATAATATGGGAATACGGTTAGTTTTGGTTACTTCTGATACATATAATGGGCGCGGTTAGACCCAGTAAGCGGCTGAGTTGCCAACCTAATAACTATTTCTGAACGATCCAGAGCTAAGAATGTTAATACTCAGCCGTTGAGCATTTTCTTAAGCACAAGTACTTTACGCTAGATGAAGTCAGCGAATACTATCCTTTTCTCTGTTTTCCTATATAAATTTTGACGTGTTATATATGCGCATCCTACCAGAAAACGATAGAAGTTAGCACACCGTTCGGTTCAAAATATGAAGTTACCACTTGCGTTCTCTAACTGCGCCTAATGTTTTTGACGGAGTTTGAGAACTTTGCGATTATGTCGTAACATATTCCTCCTGATGTATCTGTAATATTATTTGGATTGTAGGGTTACTGCCATTTATTAAGAAATGATATTTTGTTGTAATTTATATTATTACAATAACAGTAACATGAAAATTAGTTTTATGAATATTATACATGTAACTATGATTCTTCTGTTTGTTCCTTAGGAGGCCTTTTAGCAGGTCTACATTCAGGATACTTGTCAGTGATAAAACTTCTAAGTTCTCCATATTCTGCCAACATATTAAGCCGTACTTGTTCATGTCCTCTTATCTTCTCCTGTTTTTTCTTATATATTTGCCATGATTTTAGTTTAGTAAAGAATGGCGGTTCTTTCCTTTTCCTGTATATCACTCTTCCATCTAGACAGTACTGCGTAAAATCGAGAGTCTCACTACTACTCACGTCCTTTGGTTGGCGACATTCTGCAGGGGACGCTAAAACATTCGGAAAATTACCCGTTTCTTTTCTTAACTCAATTAGATGTAGCTTTTTATCTTCGGCTATTTCTTGGTGCGTTTTCTGCTTTAATAAACCCAGGAAGAATGCTTTGACGATGTGTTGTAAGTTTGTCGAGCCTTCGACTTTTGCATACAAATCCTTTATGCCTATTACATTGCAGATCGTTCTAATCGCTCTATGGCAAGCTAACCCGTGTCCCGGTGGTCTTTGTCTGACGAATATTTTTGTACTGCCGAATTGCGTGAAGAAATCGTGAAATACAGTATGGTCTCTAAATACCTTGATGTGCATTAATTTTTGTCCCGAACGGTTTTTTGCTTTTCTTAATGCAATTTTTGAATCCACACCTTTGCCAGTTGCAAATCCAGCTAATCCATTGCCGTTTCCTGTGACTACAAATACCGAGAGCCTCCTCTTTCTTCCGAAATTTCCCTTCATATTGAAAACGGTTTTCAATTCTAGGACTCTGGTATCGAATCCTTCGAAGTTATCTAGAAGAAATAAATAGGTACGTACAGAATGTTTTAGGCGGAACTATACGCTCATATAAATACATATTCTCAATTCTCATTGATTACATAGATATTATGCAATTGCTTGGGTGTTATCCTTCCAAAGGGCTAATTGCATTTATAGATAATAAAGATTCTCGAATGACAAAGTAACCAACAAAAATTTGGCAATGTTGCATTAGTTTTTATATATGGACAATGATCTGTTGAAATGAAGGATGTAAACACCGGTTTTACCTAACTTTTCATTATATTTCTACTTTTCCACATAGCTTTCATAATAATTCGTGTATCTTCAGAATATTAGTCTAACTTACCTTCGCCAATCGGATCGGGTGGCCCAATACTTCTGCCAGGCATCTTTGCTCCTGTCCAACCCCTCTCTATAGGGCTTAGTTTAGCATGTTTAAATGTGCCCATGGTATCTCTTAATTGTATCAATTTCTTTTCTCGCTCGGGATCTTCTGGCAGCATTTGTTGTTCTACTAATTCCTTCCCTCTTATAATAGGCGCTGATAAGCCAGGCCAAACAATATTTGCTTTCCCTAAAAAACGAAATTGTTGTAATCGAATAATTAACACAATGTTCACCATAAGACGGACCTACTCCAATTATTTGACCACGGTTAAGATCTTTAATATTCTTCTTTGATACAGTTTTTGCTCGACCGCGCTTCTTGCCTGCATTACTAACGGATGTTATTCCTTTCCACAGCGAATTAGCAGGAACTAAAATTGTATTTTAATGCATATTTAAATGTATTCTTATAGGTTAAGTCATACGTTTATTGAAAAAGTTAGCCGAAGTCCTCGTAGAGTTGGTGAAAATTATTTTCGAGGCAGGTAACGATGAGTATACACCGTTTGGGATTACTTTACATCGGGAATTAATTGCCAATTTTTGAAAGGATTTGGTAATATTTAATATGTGAGTACCCATACTTTAGAAATATTAAACAAATAAGATCGGTAAAAAAGAAATGATATTTTATGTAACAATTGAAATAAGGAATAGGAAACTGTAAACCTTAGCCCTAAATCTTGCTGCTGATTAGTGCTGCCACAGCGGAGAAACATTTAAATGATACTGTTGAAGTAACTTGAACCATTGGCGGGTATTTATTTAAATTTTTTCATTACATCTATTAAATAACTGTTTTATTAATATCAGTTACTTATATTTGTTTCTATTTTATTAATAATTAATTAAAGTAACAGGGCTTTCTTTTTCAGTAAAGAATTAAATGAAATGTTGTTTTAAACTTACATGACCAAAAAATATAATGCTAAGATAGCTTAGCTTCCTCATGGTATTGATGGAATAATTCACGGCAAACGCAACAAAAGGAGAGAAAAAAATTACAGTAACACACGGACATGTTTCTACCTACCCGGCGTTATCAGCGTAGTTTCGAGAGTATTTTTTATCTCTACCTTCTATCGCTGTTGCCTCACAGTTAATGCCACAACTTTCAAAACGACAAACTCGACATTTCTTGGTGCCCAGGGCATATTGTTTCTAGGCGTTTTCTGATGTGTTCTGTTTATAAACTTACATGGTTTATGATTTTTTACTTACTTATATTAAACGCAAGTATGTACTCATTTAAATACTTATCAATTGCATTAATTGAATTTTTGCTGAAATATTAAAAGTTAACGTTTTTTCTTTTGAGTAGGTGGAAGTGATATTAACAGTTACTTTAATGATAATGCATTTAATGTGGATGATAAAGATGGCTCCTTTTCATTTTAATACTAGAACACCGTTCAATTAAATGCATTTAAATAAATATCATGTATTATGTGTTAGCAACATATACAGGACGTTCAAATATGTCAATGCATCATTGCTAACTTCATTATTAGCATGTTTCTAACGCTGATTGCAATGGTAAAAACAAAAAGTGGATAGTTTGTTTTCGATATTTTTTTATGAAATACCTTATATTTTTGTCAATATTTTAGAAAATAATTTGAACTGTGATACTACTACAAAAAGAAAGATAAGAACACACATTTTGGTTGATATTTACAGCTATCTACATATGTTATTGTTGCGACTGTTTCATGTTTGGCTGTAAATCAGTACAAAAAATTAAATACATAGATTTAGTGAAAAAGACAATAAGCCTACCAGTTTTATTGTTCATTTTAAAGTATTAGCAATTTAACTTCACACTATCACAAATTAAATAAATTTATACAAAAGCATATTATTTTTAAAATATTTTTGGGAATATCTCAAGCAAAATATGGTGTTAATGGTATGGATACGGTATTTATTAGGTCATATGTATAAAAATAACAATAAAAAATAAATAAAAATAGGCATTTCATATTGTCATATTCGTACATTGGGTTGAAATACATTATAATAACAAACATCGTTTTCTTAACAAAAAAAAAGGACGATAAAATAAAAAATGCACCAATAGAAATCTCATTGTTCGCCTGATACCTTTCCTAATGGTTTATTTTTTAAGATTCAATGCTACAGTTGTCTAAAATAATTAAATAACTTAGAATATAAAAATATTGTTAGTATAAATTTCTTAATAAATATTTTAATAAACCCTTTTTGCTCAGGTAAGTAGGAAAAATATAAGCCACGTTCTTTCGCACTTAGAAAATGGATCCAAACACATTTGATTCGACTACCGTGTGTTCTCTCGTAATTCATGTTTTGTTCAAACTAATCGCGATTGGTAATCCTCTTATCTCTCTAGATCAACGAGTTTATGTGTTTCGATAAGCTAATCGTGATTTGTTTGTGTTTGCATTTGATTGACGTATAAACATTTATGGCTTTATCAAAAAATAGGAAGGTTCAAATCAAGTTCAAGCTGAAGCTGAAATTTATACAGAAACATTCAATTAAAACTGAAATGTTCCCAGGAAAACTATTTTTTCCCGGAGTATTTTTCCGGAGGAAAAAAGATACGCAAGAGCATTATTTTTGCAGATGTAGTACTTATTTGTGCTCTCGGAAAAAAATATTTCTAACCAGAGGATCAGAAAAGGTGCATTTCTTTTTCAGTATTTGATGAACTGGAAATTTGAAATAGTTGATTACTAAGGTGGGCAAAAAAATAAATAAAATCGAGAGTGTATGTAATTAGAGGATTAAAAAAAACTTACCGTCGCAAGCGTCTTCCGTGACTTGAAAAACTGGAGAAGCGAGATTAAATATTTTTAACATAAGGTGCGTTTCCAAAGTTATTTCTGCAAAACGCGTCCGTCGTGAGGAAAATATGTTCCTGTATAAAGAAAACGATCGCTCTACATCTAGTGATGTTATATTTGCATAATTAAAAAAATCTTTGGAACAACTTAACACATGTGTAGACGAACCTTCACAAATTTGTCTATGCGTTGCAAAATCTGAATCTTTGTCTAAAACACTTTCAAACTTAATTAGAACACGCTCATTTTTTGCGTTTTCTACCGAACAAAGCTCTGCGTGTACATGTTTCACAATTTGCAGCGATTCCTCTAACGACAGTGAAGAATTTTGTAATTTTTCTATTGCTTGCACTACTTCGATGCATGCAAGAGTCCATTCGTTAGCTGCGCCGATGGTGTGTACCCGAATTTGCCTACTCTATTGATTACGATTGCTGCTTGTGTAATATACAAACGTAAAAGTTAAGGGCAAGGTATGAGATTAAAAAACAATGTTTTAAATGTTAAAAATGTTCATTAAGTATCATATTGTGGATGAACAACTAATAATATTGCATAATACAAAAACGCAGCAAAACCTCTTTTCAGTGGAAGAAATGAAACTAAATACATGCCGATTTTATATGGAATTTAGATTTGTAACAGCAGAATGTTGCTGAATTCATAAATTTAACTGAATTTACCTTTTAAGAATTCATATTGAACTACCGCTAATTGAAAATCATGCATGTAGCGAACTGTTTGCTTCTTATATTGTTCAAATTGCTTGCTCTGTAGTAATAATCTAATATTTAAAAAATTAATTAACAAAGCATATTTGGGGGATTTCCCCCAATTCTTGTAGTAATTTACGAATTTGACAAGTAAAACTTAAATGAAATTAACACAAATTGTTTTAGATTTTCCATTAGATAAACACGAAAACAAAAAGCAATACATAATAGCTCACAATCAGTTATCCTGAAGAAGAAAGTATCGAATAGAAATTTTGATACAGCGAAACTTGCATAGAAGAAGTCACCGGCAATAAACGCACGCAGCCTACGCCTAAGTAGTGTTTATTAAATTAAATTAAAAACTATTCTCAAATTAACACACGAGGCAGAATTAAAACAAGTATAAATTATAGTTAAATTAACACATAAGGCATATTTAAAATGAATAAATGTTTTTGCAAAATTGATTTAATTTGAATACAAATATTTAATAACAAAATTATATTAGATCTAATTACATTTTGTTCTTAAATACAAAATGTGTTTGAGTTTAATATGTTTATATTTAGTTTCACTAAAAAATTACTTCAGTGTACAATCTGTTTATTTTATAGGAAAATTAAAGTATTTTGGGATCGGAGTGACATCGTAAAGAAACACATTTTTTATTTGAAAAGTTGCCTATTTTGAATAAGCTACTAATTAACTTGAAAGATAGTCTATTAATACAAGAAAATACGATTCAGTAGTTAAGTTGTTTATATATATTTATTTTGCACTAATACGTAACATATCGCAACAATAAGTAGTATATAGATACAATCTTTTATAGATTCTTTGTACATCCTGTTTTTATCTGTGGGTCATGATCTGAAAACCTTCTAATGCTAGGATTTAAATCACCTCTAAATTAGGAGCTAATGTAGCGGAAATTTTACAACTGGCCACTTGAAATCGCTTTGAGTCGGTTCTTCGTACATAAAAACCTTCCACGCACACCGAAATACTCGGGACACTAATGTAGGAAAGTGGTATTGTTGCTAACTCAGGCAACCGCACTAGAATCTAAATCTACTATCCAACAGTTAACAATCGAGGATTGATGCAGGACTCGTTGTTGCGTGTATCCGTAACAAAGCTAATCCTGGCTGACAGCTGGTGTATAAATAATGCATAATAGATTTAGATGGATAAGTCAGATTAAACAGTTTCTTCGTTTTTTGCTACTCTGCTCTTCCGATTCACTTATTGCCAATGTAGGAAGGACAACAGTTACTTAAAATCTTGTTGTTAATGTTCCAAATATAAATTGTTATTATTCTTAAATATATTTATTTTTAAATTCCTAACGCCTATTGTTATTGGTACTTCTTCATATTAGTTTTGATAGTAGTGGCATTTTCTTTGGGGTTTTGAGAAGTTGACTTTTTAGTATTTACGCTGCTGTTAAGAGCATGTAAAATAGATTAAATCTTGCCCTTAGCTTTTTTGATCTGTCTTCTGAGATACTTATTGACTCAAACAATGAGGAGGCAACAAAAAGGTTGCCCTTGCTTTTACACTTTTACACATCCCAAATACAGCTTCGACAAGTGCTATAAAATGGTAATTCCAGATAGAAAAGAGTGGAAGAAAATCCCGCCTATAAACGCCGAATCCATCTGGTACACAGACGGCTCAAAGATAGAGAAAGGAGTCGAAGGCCATCGAGGGAACCTAAAAGCAGACGAATTAGCTCGAGTAGGCTCGTCAACTGTTGAAAATCGACCGAGGCACTCGGTGGGAATGGCATATACGGTAGTAAAAGCAACTACTAAACAATGGAAAGATAAGAAAACTCAAGACTGGTCAGAAACAGGCCAAGCAATTTCTGGCTCACATTTACAGTGGACCTATTAAGCAGAGACAGGAAGTCTATTAGAACAATAGTGGGTCTGCTAACAGGCCACTACGTGCTAAGAAGCACATGAGCAATCTGGGTCTGACAGATGAAACAGCACGTAGATTCTGCCAGGTGGAAGAAGAGACTGCCGTCCATGTGCTGTGCGACTGTATAGCTCTGGCAGCAGTACGATTCTCAGAAATGGGCTCAGAAACCAATGTATAGCGATCACTCACAAGACTGCTAAATCTAGCAAAAAAAGCAAAGCTAATGTAATTGATCTAATGAGAGAGGAACCACAGATAGATGGAATAGATTTGAAAAGGTCGCAGTGGAACAGGTCAAGAATCACCTTGGATAGTAATCTAATCCAATCCTTCGCTATTTCTAGTTAAAAAAAGGGAAACATACTTGCGGGTACACTCGGGTTAAGGTTGCAATTTTTCAGAAAATAGTCATTTTGCCTCTTCAATTAAATCCAGGGTATTTAACATTTAGCAGTTGGATTTTAAAAATAAAAATATTGACAAGTTTTAGAAAATGAAGAACATGAAGGTTATGCGGTGTGTTTAATGAAGGACGGAACAACTCGATATCTCACCAACGAATGAAGGTTATAACATTTTGAGAACTTTATTCTTTATTATTTGGAATCTGCTATATATTAGTGAAAACCTTCCTCATAACCGCTACCAACCTATCAAGAACAAGATTTTTATCAATGTATGAATGAAATCAATTACTTTTTATTAAATGAACGAGGATAATAATGCAGATTATTTTATCAAAAAATTGAGTAGCCAAATGGGGTTGGATTAATTTCTTTAATTTAGTTTTACGTTCATTTAATAGTATTCTGTCTACTTACTTATGTATAAGTATTTTAATTTTAATTTTATAAAATTCGTTATTTTATTGAAAAATACAATACATAGATTGGTGGCAGTTAGAAGGAAAATTATCACAGCTTCCAAAAATCGAACAAAAAGAGGGATTCGATTTGAAAAAAAAAATTAGTTAGGTGCGCCACACCCGTGATGCATTTATTTTTTTTTATTTACCAAGAAATATGTGCTTACAAACGGTTATTTATAGTAATGTAATTTTTTAAATCTTCATTCGTTCCGTCCCATTTCTCGCTGAATACAATGTACACTGCCGTTCAGTGAAGTTCGGTCATACAATAAAAATCTATTATATCACACTGTATACAATTATTAAAACATAAAATTAGAAAAATATTAAGCATACACTCTTTTCTAAGGGATTAAAGCCACAAATTATTATGTAAAGTAGAAATATTGCGACAACCACAATAAAGTCTCTTTTATTATCATTCCAAGAATTTTTCGGAAGTACCGATCTTTTGAAACGGGTCGTTTGGAGATTATTAACGCACAATACATTTAGGAAATATACCGCGGTATCATTCTTGTTTATTTATCACAGGCGTAAAGATATAAATTTGCTTCATTTTACTGTTGAACGTGTGTTGGTGTGCATCTGTCGTTTTTGCGCGAAAGTTTTAAGAAAATTTACTTCAAAATGGCACGTGGCAAGCCTACCAGTGTAGAAAAACGTTCACGCATTATTACGCTGTTTGAAGAAGGGTATTCGGGGCGACAAATTGCTGAAAAAACAAATATGAGAAGTTCAACAGTAAATAACATCATAAAGCGATATCGGACAACTGGAACTATAGAAAATCGTGTTCGTCCTGGAGCATCTAGGAAAACAACAAAAGCTGAAGATTTGAGAATTGTATTATTAAGCAAACGCAATAGAAAATTAACAGCGCTACAAATAGCAGCCGAAGTCAATCGCGGCCGTGAAGAACAAGTTTCGGCGAGTACGGTAAAACGTCGACTTCATGGACGCATTGCCATTCGAAAACCCTTATTACGTCGGGGCAACAGAGCAAAACGGCTACAGTGGGCCCGTTCTCATCTAGATTGGTCGTTAGATGATTGGAAACACGTGCTTTGGAGTGACGAGTCAAAGTTTGAGGCTTTTGGGCAAAATCGACGAGTTTATGTCCGAAGATCTAAAACCACAATGCAGTTCGAGATCACTTTTCTCCCGAACTGCATTGTGCCAACAGTGAAGCAAGGGCGTAGTTCTATAGAAGAACAGTTCAGTAAGAACTATCTAAAGAGCAAGAAGAACAGCACACCCTGAAGGTAATGACGTGGCCCCCACAAAGCCCAGATTTGAACTCTACAGAGTTGTTGTGGGATGACCTGGACAGGAGGATCCGAAAAATATGCCCAACTTCACAAGAACATTTACGGAATATTCTGCAACATGAATGGATTAATATTCCACAATCCGTTTTAACAAAACTTATCGAAAGAATGCCTAGAATAGTTCGAGCGGTGATTAACAGCAAAGGAGATTTTTCGACGAAAAAAAAATATAATGTTCATATTTATTTATTTTTGCCTTTTTTACCTGTACATACAATAAAATTGCATTTTGTTTTTAGTTTCGTTTGTTTCTGTAACCTTTCCATGTTTTTTACTAACCGACCGAATTTCTCTGAACGGCAGTGTATATTTGATATAGTTTTTTCGTGTCACTTGAATGTTTTAATTAGATTTGTATCATATTTTAATAGGTGCACCTTTCTGTATAAAATAGGTGTAATTAATCACAGAGAGATCTTGAGAATCATAAGATTTCTTGGCTAAAATATATAATTCCGTGGTACTTTTTAAACATTATCTCCAAATAGGTAACGTACTCTTAGTTTCAAATAAATAAAATGTAATTTTAATCTAAAAAGCACTCTTGATAATTGAGTACATAGTTATTGTGGACAAAGGTTTCTACAGTAGCAGTAGCTATTCAGTCATTTTTCTGTGTATAAAATGTATCCTACCATCAACTGTTCCAACAACGCAATCATGTCATATTGTGCAAAGAACTAAACCGATAATTATATGGAGTCGGCTCCTTCATTCATTCAAGACAAGCTTTATTTAGCATTTAGGCACAACAAACAGGTAGCAACTATTAGCGAGTGAAACGTTTTGTATAGTTTGAATCGATAATGGTTTGTTGTGGGTACTATTTAGAAAGGATACAGTAAATTAACGACTTCCGGAAATTGAAAAATAGATGTTTCTTGTTCTTATTGTACTTCACAAGTTGAAGTCTACCGTCGCTGTTTGATCCTATAAAATAATGTTAAGGCTTTTCCGTTGATTGTCATCAACAAGAATAGGTTTTTATCTAACAAATGTTGCTACGAGGGCCGTACAGTATTGATTAGAGAAATTTCTTGAAATTGTCGTCGTCGTTGTTAAATTTGGTTCCCTGGTTTTCTTTCTTGTTTTGGAAACAAATGAAAATTATTGGGAGCTACGTCGGTGGTGATTGCTCCATCAGCTCGAAACCTTGTAGGAAACGAGATTTTTATATGTTAGCGAGTCGCAAATAAAACACGGCATAGCTAGTTAACGATACTTCATTTCCAAAACGAACCCGTAGCTCAATATTATCAACTGACACGTCCACCTTCCTTTTAAAAGTTGGTCCATTCGGAACAGCTTCATACCCATGTAAAGCTGGTTCCAATGAATCTTTTGGTTTTTCAAATTGCTGCTCAATCGCAGAAATTGCATTTGATCGGGCTGAAGCCTGAGACTATGTTTTGAATAGATGCAGATTTAATCCAAACTATGTAGTTAAATTTCTGACTATATTATATTAGTCAGGCAATACTGCTTGAAGGGAATGTTTCTTTTCATAGCATGCTCTTGATCTTGAAACTTGGAACTTTATAAGGAATATTTGGTGGGCTCAATAATTTCCAAACCTCAATGCTCATTTATGACTATGAGAATATTTTGCAGACTAACACTGTCTACTTACTACAATGAAAAGTATCTTTTGCTAATGTTCTGTTTCTTCTACTGGTTTAACTCTCCTGCCTATAAAGCAGCTTTGTAGAATTTATAATTATTATTATTTATAAATTCTATCCAAATTCACTTTCCTCGCTAAAGTCCCCTTTGTACACTTCAGCTAGGTAACAGAGCCGGCGTCTGATACGGCAGAATTAAGTCCTGTGCGTTCGAGACTTATTCAGGTTAAGTTGTAGATTTTTCTGATAAATTCGATTCGCATGTTGACTAACAATTAGCTTCATCCTTTACGGCGAGGGAGTGATACTACCAAACCATGGGATATTTTACACACTAAAGTCTCCTGAGATTACGATAAACCTCTTAATGCTTATATAGCTCTTCAGGCCGACACCATACCGAAAAAAAAAACTAAACAAACGACGAATGATCTTCGAAATATTACTTTTTATACTTTCTCAGACAACAATATTTTCTGTAAAAGCAATCCACTTGTACAATAAGGAGCACATACAAGGCAATTCGAAGCCACCCTAAATGTAATTACTGCATCTAGTTTCAGCATCGGCAATCGCATTATAAGAAATTAATTCGTGTTTATAAATACGGAACGCAGGGGTTGTTATAAACCGTGCGGTCGTTTCTCTATATTTGCAGAGCACTCCACTCTGTTTTAGATGCTTTATTGCGAATCTCAAAGTCAATATTGTGAGCGCTAACCCCTTCCATAGTAACGTGGTTTTTTGGCTAAAAGGTTTAGAAACCTTACGTGATGCGTGGATTTAATTTCACCGCACTTTTTCACTTTCAATACTTAATCGTTTAAAATTTGTGTAAAAATGTCGTAATGTAATAATGATTTTGGTAATCTGTTTTTGTTGTTATGGAAACTTGGCTAGGAAAAGACACCATATTGTTTCTTGTAACGATCCTAAGAACTCGTTGCTAGGCAATGTAATCGTAACAACATTAACAATAACGTAAGTTACTTATTATTCACTGTTATTATATTCTGCATTTTTCATATTTTCGTTCTTTCTTCTCGTTACTATTTTCTCTTGTTTTTTATTATTAAATTTATAAAAAAAAAACAACTGAAAACTAGACTTATTATTAAGCTCCGCAAATAATCGTAAAAAAAATTTAACTGCAATTAAAAAAGTGATTATAATAATACGTCTTCTAAGGGGAATACTGCAATGGTAGCGCAATTAATGTAGTCATCCTCTTGGAAGTGGCTCAAAGCATTCTTTTCATATTCCCTGGACGGTCCACAGTTACTAATTCAGCCACAATAACGCAACATATTTGTGAAGGTTTGGATAAACGTGGTTAGGTTGATGTAATTTACACCGACCTTCCTAAAACTTTTGATTTAATTGATCATACAATCTTATTGCGTAAATTGGCAGCCGTTGGTTTGGTTCCTTCTTTTCTTGAGGTGATGCGCTCATACTCGCATCAAGTGCTACGTGGTTTACAATGGATATGCATCTGAAGAGTTTCTGCCAACCACTGGGGTCGCACAGCGCTTCAACTTAGATCCACTCTTGTTCCTACTTTTTATTAACGACTTGCTACTCTAGGTGGACTGTCCTGTTCTCAGTTATGCTGATGAGATCAGGATATTCTCTGAGGTTACCGAGCCTGATCATCAACTAATGTTGCGTAGTATCTCTGCGCACTCAAGTGCCTTTGATCTTACTTTACCATATCGACGGCAAAGCTTTCATGCGCAACGCTGAGTTTGTGGATTCTTCGGTTGCATTCGCTAGTTTTACCTTGAAAAAACACATCTTGACTATGTTTTCAAACGCCTACAAATCATTAGGTTTTATTATGAGAATATCTAAATATTTTCAAGACATAACCTTTCTGCCTTCGTTTTGAGTAAGGTTGAGTATGTTTCCTTAATTTGGTATCCGTTGAACATTTCTGGCACTTTGGATTTGGGGCGCATTCGGCATAAATTTTGGAAATTCCTTTCCTTTAAGATTGACAGGGTACATCCTGAGGAAGTTGCATCAGAAGATGATATGTTGTCTCGGTTTGATATGGCCTCTTTGACCAAGCGTAGGGACGTTCTTTGCAGGAAATTCTTACATAAACTTAAAGTTGAAGAATATGTTGATTGCTTCTACCTGCTTGACCGATTATTGTTTCTAATTCTGCCTATCAGTTCCAGACATAATTCAACATTTACCGTTCCATTTGGAAGAACTAATATAATGAGAACAGGGCTCCATGTAATGTTACCACTTCAGTTTGTTATCTTGTTATTGGGTTTAGATCTGTTGGGTTATTAAAGACTTATTATTATTATATTTAATTTGTTCAATTTTGTAACTGGATATGTCAAAATTGAAGACTACATAAACATTTTATTGAGTGTTGAAGTTCAATTCAATCGCGATCAAGAAAAGAATACAAACATCGATGCTCAAACGAAAATCCACATGTTACAGTTGATCGCAACTTAGTATCGACGCATGGTGCAGTATGCTGGATGGTCAATTATTTGGCCCATTTATTTTTTAGAAGTTTACTTGATAGAAATTATAGATAATTTAGCATTAAATGTTAGACAACATGTATACTTTCAACAGGATGAACCCCTTCCACATTTTAGGGTGGATGTTAGACATTTTTTGAACATTCGCTTTCTCAATCGTTGAATTGAGTGGTTCACAAAATTGGCCACCAGATGTTAACACCCTAGATTATATTTTTTTGTGGATTTTGTGGATATGAAACACTAATATTTTTATTTCGCATTATTGGAACAGGATTATTTTTTTTCTTGCGAAAATCATTTAAATTTCTTTAGATGAAAGCATTAATATTGCTTGTGTGATATAACAATGTGGTATGTGATTTGGCAACAATGCAACTTTTTTTCCAGGATATAGTTAATTTCTTGTTAGTGTTTCATATTCAATTTTTACCTCGTTGTATATTGCTTCTATATTTATTATCCTTTGATGTGTTTAGTTTTTGTCAAAGCTTCTATCGAATTTTAGTCGCGAATGTAGACGGGCTGCTTTGTTCCTATATTTCAACGTTATAACTTGTACTTTTAATTTATGCTTTTTGTGTTAGAGTATAACAATGCATAGTATGGTCCAATACAACATGCACGTCTATGCACAGAAAGACGGGAGAATGGAAAACACAAGAATGTGAGTATGTAGAGCATAGCACAATAGGTACTTGAGCAGTCGCTACCTAAGGCGAGTGAGCACTCGAACCGTGAATTGTATGCTTCGTCTATAGTCTCGCCATCTGGTGGCGGTGTAAATGCGAAGCGAAACATCCCCAAATCACCCCCAATCAATCTCGACGTGCTCGGGCTTCGAAGCGAAGAACAAAATTTGAAACGCTGTCTTTTAGATGGATTAAATGCTGTGATACCCTCAAAGTTATTAAGACAAAAATAGATACTAGATCTATACGGGCTAACGTTGTTATTGAAAGAAAAGTAAAATTTAGTTTTTCACTAAGTATGTGCAAAAAAAAAAAAATTAAAGTGGTAAATTTGACTCTCAACTAATGCTTTTATGTGGATCTTTGCTACACTTTCTACGTTTGTATCTCTGTACCATGTGTTATTCATTTGGATATCCAACAAAAACTGAACCTAATTGAACCGTAGAGCCTGCCTCCGAGTAATTTTTATCATTTAAACTTATTTGAACATTTAACGTGAATGTTCAAAAAACTACTTACAGAGATAGCAATATTACTTATGTGTAAGAACTATCTAAAGGAGCAAGAAGAACAGCACACCCTGAAAGCAATGACATGGCCCCCACAAAGCCCAAATTTGAACCCGATAGAGTTGTTGTGGGATGAACCGGACAGGAGGATCCCAAAAATATGTCCAACTTCACAAGAACATTTACGGAATATTCTGCAACGTGAATGGATTAATATTCCACAATCCGTTTTAACAAAACTTATCGACAGAATGCCTAGAATAGTTCGAGCGGTGATTAACAGCAAAGGAGGTTTTTCCGATGAAAAAAAAATATAACGTTCAGTATGTTATATTAGGCCAGAATAACTTTTTATTTATTTATTTTTGTCTTTTTTACCTGTACATACAACAACATTGCATTTTGTTTTTAGTTTCGTTTGTTTCTGTAACCTTTTCATGTTTTTTACCAACCGACGGAACTTCTCTGAACGGCAGTGTACAAGCCGCATTGCAACCCGTCTCTTCAGAACGGTGACAATGCTTTACGGTTGAATTTTTTCAAGATAAACAGAAACTGTACACTTTAAAAATATATCTTATTTAATAAATAGCTCGCATAATCAGCATCGTTAATCAAATGAAAATCCATACGCCACGAACGGAAGTAACTTTCAGCATCGATTCAACATTAACGTGTGATGTGGTATAATTAACAATCAGTTACTTGGCCCAATTGTGCTAAATAATTTGGTAGATCTACTAGGCGATGTTTCATTGACAATATGTCCTATCAGCATAATGGCGTCACTGGTCATTTCAGTCGTGTCGATCATTTCAACAATCGCTTTCCACAATGCTGGATTGGCCGCGGTGGTTTTCAAAATTGGCCACCAATGTCATCAGATTTGATCCTCCAGATTACTGCCTTTGGAGATGGCTTAAATCATTAGTTTATGCAAGAAAAGTGAATACGAGGTGTCGCTCCATTTGTTCAACACTCATAAGCGAAAATCACCAGGTATTTCAACGCGTCTACAAAATAAATACTGTTTTCTGCTGTTTTATAACATATATTTTGCTCAGAACGCTCAAGTATTCAAATAATAGCTTCCCAAAAATAAGTAATGTTGTTGTCTCAGTAACCGTTGATATTCAAGTATATGTTTATTACATTTTTTTCATCATTTATGTTCCCACAATGCCTTCTCTGAGTATTGGGGATTCCTCCCCAATCACCCTTTATATCAGTATACTTTTAATGAAATATGTGTATGTAAATTTTGTGGAGATCCATTATATTTATTAATTACCCATTATATTGTAAAAATACATCGCTGCTATATATTCACTACGTACATAATTGGATAATCCAAATTTTATATATTAGTAAGTAGATGTTAGCTAAATAATTATATTGGAATATGACCCTGTTGTTTAGAATTCAGCTCCGAATTAATAATAAAATTATTCAGAGTGGGATTGTCACCGCTTTAACATATAAATTCGGCCGCGTGTGGCACAATAGTTTCATATGGGACATATAAATTGGAGATTTTACACTTGTCTCGGCCAGTGTGAGATCTGCATTTGACATTAAGCTCTGCAGAGATGTTGATGCAGTCTTTAGATAATATTCATAAGGAAGCGTAGATATATTATGTGAGGATAATGTTTTCATTCACTGTGCAGTGTCTTCCACATGGAACTTATTAATGCTTTAGTTTTATTTTAATTTAAAATATTCCTTTAACCAAATTATTATGGAAAATATGCTGTCTCCGAAACAGCTACAGTTATTTAATATGTACACTGCCGTTCAGAGAAGTTCGGTCGGTTAGTAAAAAACATGAAAAGGTTACAGAAACAAACGAAACTAAAAACAAAATGCAATTTTATTGTATGTACAGGTAAAAAAGACTAAAATAAATAAATAAAAAGTTATTCTGGCCTAATATAACATTCTGAACATTATATTTTTTTTTCATCGAAAAACCTCCTTTGCTGTTAATCACCGCTCGAACTATTCTAGGCATTCTTTCGATAAGTTTTGTTAAAATGGATTGTGGAATATTAATCCATTCATGTTGCAGAATATTCCGTAAATGTTCTTGTGAAGTTGGGCATATTTTTCGGATCATCCTGTCCAGTTCATCCCACAACAACTCTATAGGGTTCAAATCTGGGCTTTGTGGGGGCCATGTCGTTACTTTCAGGGTGTGCTGTTCTTCTTGCTCCTTTAGATAGTTCTTACACACTAACGCAGTGTGTTTTGGGTCGTTGTCATGCATGAATGTAAAGTTACGGCCTGATGGCACTGCATGATTCTAGAGTATTGCAAAATAATTTTCCTTCCTCATTACACCCTGCACTCTGCATAAATCTCCCGTCCCAGCAAAGGAGAAACATCCCCACACTAACACAGAACGACGCCCTTGCTTCACTGTAGGCACAACGCAGTGCGGGATCACTTTTCGGTTTTAGATCTTCGGACATAAACTCGTCGATTTTGCCCAAAAACCTCAAACTTTGACTCGTCACTCCAAAGCACGTGTTTCCAATCATCTAACGACCAATCTAGATGAGAACGGGCCCACTGTAGCCGTTTTGCTCTGTAGCCCCGACATAATAAGGGTTTTCGAATGGCAATGCGCCCATGAAGGTCCGCTTGTTGAAGTCGACGTTTTACCGTACTCGCCGAAACTTGTTCTTCACGGCCGCGATTGACTTCGGCTGCTATTTGTGGCGCTGTTAATTTTCTATTGCGTTTGCTTAATAATACAATTCTCAAATCTTCAACTTTTCTTGTTTTCCTAGATGCTCCAGGACGAACACGATTTTCTATAGTACCAGTTGTCCGATATCGCTTTATGATGTCATTTACTGTTGAACTTCTCATATTTGTTTTTTCAGCAATTTGTCGCCTCGAATATCCTTCTTCAAACAGCGGAATAATGCGTGAACGTTTTTCTACACTGGTAGGCTTGCCACGTGCCATTTTGAAGTAAATTTTCTTAAAACTTTCGCGCAAAAACGACAGATGCACACCAACGCACGTTTAACAGTAAAATGAAGCAAATTTATATCTTTACGCCTGTGATAAATAAACAAGAATGATACTGCGGTATATTTCCTAAATGTATTGTTGCCTTTTTAGCTTGGCCTGATGATGTATTAGCTAAATGCGAAACCGGTCACCTAAAAAAATTTTAAAAAATTTGCAAGAAAATCTTAAACCTTTTTTCTACTTTTCCCAATGAACTATTTATAGTTTGTAGTTATATTGCTTACGATTAAGTATGTAAGCTCAATTAATGTCAGATACGATGAGCTTGGGATTTTGAAAATTTCGTGGTTTTTTACATCAAGCGGAAATATTATATTAAAAATTTACTTAAATTACATTTATTTCTGAATGTCGAAACGAATTCATCAAAACCGAAACTATTTCTTCAATTGATCACAGATTCTGATGATGCCACAATAAAATATTCGTTTTTCTCATTGGTTTCTTATTTAATTTAATATACAATAAATATGCAGGGCGTATAAATATTAGGGCAAGACCTGCACGTGCCCACCTTTTTTGTTAAATTCTTAGCCGTTTATCTTAATTGAAAAAAATCTTCCATCTTACATCCACGAAGTCTTGAAAGAAGTTTCAATATTCAGTTAGTTAGGGTCGGGGTTTCACAGCGCGCGGCAAATTTAAAAGTTGTGTATTCTTCCTTGTAGCAGTGGTCATTCTTTATAACCAATATTTTTTTTATCGGAGTTACAAGTTTATGAGAACGTTCAAACCTAAACACATTTGACGAAGCAACGTAAACCGGAGGCATCCTACAGGAAACGTCTTTCGAAAGCTGGACCAATGTCTTTGAGAAACGGGTTCGTTGACATCAAGTCGTCGAAATGCTGATAAACGAAGCTAAAGACACTGTACAAGTAGAAAAACAGATTTTAGACTTAGTAAACGAGGATCCCTCAATTAGCACTAGGCAGATGCAACGAATATCCCAAGCCAGAAAACGGCTCATTCGGTTTTAAAGGGAAACATTCTGTACTCACATCACGTTGCTAAAGTTGAACGATTAAATTTCTGCAACACGATTTTAAACAGAATGATGGCGGTTTTCTGAGACATATCTTTTGGAGCGATGAATGCACATTTGATAATTTAATTTAATACTCGTAACTTCGCATCGTCTAGATTCTACTGAACATCTCAATGTTTTGGAGGGAGTTATAGATGACATGCCATCGAATGTCCGACCCCGTATGCTGTACGTACACGATGGAGCTCCCGCTCACTATGCTCTATATATCGCGAAGGCTGCAACAATGTATTGAAACCACCGGCTTTGAATTTCAACATTTAAAGCAATTAAATAATAATAAAGCTTTAATTTCAGTAGATGTAATTCTTTAATAAAAAAGGTTCTTTCGAACGTAATTTTATTTTGAGAAATAAGTATTGAATTGAAACACCTTCTTTTGCCATTTGTTACATTAAAATAAAATTAATAATACGAAACTTCGTACGAGGGTCTAATGCACCCTCAATCACCGCGCAAATTAATAGAAACTTAAGTAACATACAACGACATGGCCAAATGTATTTTTCTTTTCAAATGAGACCCGCGGGAGTCAAAGTTCAACATTATAATATGAAGATTTTCGATTAAGAAGTATACAAAGAACATCTCTATATATAATAATTGTTATCTAATCGCCAAAAATGGGTTCCAAAGATCCATACTGGACGATGCAACACTTTTGGATTCGGCAAAATTCTAGTAGGGCTGGCTAATTGATGTCTAGAAGCACGAGGTTATTCCATAGCCTGACACTTCGCCCAATAATAAATATAATAAAAACAAATCGAAAATTGTTTATTTCTCGTAGTGTACATTGGCCGCACTCGTATACAAATAATTAAAGTTCGCTACTTTCAGTGCGCTTCACGATATTGGCATAGACTAGATAGGCTCGTGTTTATTCGTTTCATGAGAATAGGTTCGTGTTGCCTACTGGTTTCCCTGAGAGTCGATAAAACACGAGTTTGTCTAGTCTTTGCTAATTTCGTGAAGCACACGGAAAGTGGCGATTCTTACTAATAATAAATACGTCTATGTATGTAAAATTTTAATTTAATAGTCTGAAGAATAAATGCACTTTGTCTAACTGTTGACTCGTCTTGTATATTAAATCGATTCAAATAATTCTATTCCGGTGGGTCACCCATGGGTTTTCGTGCAAAATATACTCCTACGATTTCTTATCGAATGGATATTTTTTCGACAGCAACACCTGTCACCTTCGTTACACTGAGAAAAAAAAGAGAAAATGATAAAACAAATTGAATTTAAAATTGTCAACGGTAGGATGGCGACCCACAAGCGAGGATCCTAAATAAACAACTACCAATCTAGACGGACATTGTCCCTTTTGTTGGTTTAGTTCTGAACGGTGGCATGCCGTACTGTAGTGAATTCATGTCTTTGCAAAGTAAACACCCGAGAGATATTAAAATACCTTATCCACAAGTGAAACATCGATTTGTAATATCTTGGACGTTACAAGCTCGATTTCAATATCAATACGTATAATCAAGTATAGCTGAAGCATATTAATATGCTCGTTATTTTTTTAAATTATTATGCTCAAATGGAGTTTATAAGTAAAAATTATGATTGAGAACCACCTTACATCAATAAACATTGCTTTTGTATAACATTTCAAGGTATATTTTTTATAGTTAAAAATATCCCTTTCATATCAAGCAATCTGTTAACAATCAAAGATGCAAAATAAACAGAAATTTCCATCTTTTTTAACCGTGTCGTACAAAGCCTGTGGTTGTTGTAGATGCAGCAGATTAAGCGTAGCTTCCGCAACCCGACGGTACCGCTAACCATTCAGGAAAAAAACAAGGGAGATAAAATAGGCAAAAAATAAAACAATAATCAGGACGGCGAGGGCATGTCATATCTCGTCGAGAGAGCGTGACTGAGGGCCGTTAGAGGGCGCTGGAAGCTGGTGAACGTCGTTTGGGGTGAGACGAGTGTTCAAGACCAGGGGGGGACCATACGTGACCTAACAAAGGCCAACTCACGACCACTGTTGATTTAATGATGTCTTGTTTTAATTGCTGACAAATTGCCAATTGTCGCTCGTATTGCGACGGGGCATGCATACCGAGTGTTGTTGGTTCTTCTTCCGTTTCGTTCGCCGTTGATTGTTTTACCTTCCTTTCTATTCTTCCTTCATTACTTTGCGATATTTTCTTTCAATAGTATTGTTGTAACAGCGAGTACACTATTGTTTAAAAATTGTTGAATTGAATAAAAGAAAAAATGTGAATCTTTAAGTTATTTTGGGAATCATATGTACATACACTGCCGTTCAGTGAAGTTCGGTCATACAATAAAAATCTATTATATCACACTGTATACAATTATTAATACATAAAATTAGAAAAATATTAAGCATACACTCTTTTCTAAGGGATTAAAGCCATAAATTATTATGTAAAGTAGAAATATTGCGACAACCACAATAAAGTCCCTTTTATTATCATTCCAAGAATTTCTCGGAAATGCCGATCTTTTGAAACGGGTCGTTTGGAGATTATTAACGAACAATACATTGGGGAAATATACCGCAGTATCATTCTTGTTTATTTATCACAGGCGTAAAGAAAATAAATTTGCTTCGTTTTACTGTTAAACGTGTGTTGGTGTGCATCTGTCGTTTTTGCGCGAAAGTTTTAAGAAAATTTACTTCAAAATGGCACGTGGCAAGCCTACCAGTGTAGAAAAACGTTCACGCATTATTACGCTGTTTGAAGAAGGGTATTCGGGGCGACAAATTGCTGAAAAAACAAATATGAGAAGTTCAACAGTAAATGACATCATAAAGCGATATCGGACAACTGGTACTATAGAAAATCGTGTTCGTCCTGGAGCATCTAGGAAAACAAGAAAAGTTGAAGATTTGAGAATTGTATTATTAAGCAAACGCAATAGAAAATTAACAGCGCCACAAATAGCAGCCGAAGTCAATCGCGGCCGTGAAGAACAAGTTTCGGCGAGTACGGTAAAACGTCGACTTCAACAAGCGGACCTTCATGGGCGCATTGCCATTCGAAAACCCTTATTATGTCGGGGCAACAGAGCAAAACGGCTACAGTGGGCCCGTTCTCATCTAGATTGGTCGTTAGATAATTGGAAACACGTGCTTTGGAGTGACGAGTCAAAGTTTGAGGTTTTTTGGGCAAAATCTACGAGTTTATGTCCGAAGATCTAAAACCGAAAAGTAATCCCGAACTGCATTGTGGCTACAGTGAAGCAAGGGCGTGGTTCTGTGTTAGTGTGGGGATGTTTCTACTTTGCTGGGACGGGAGATTTATGCAGAGTGCAGGGTGTAATGAGGAAGGAAAATTATTTTGCAATACTCCAGAATCATGCAGTGCCATCAGGATTGCGTATAATAGGCCGAACTTTATATTCATGCATGACAACGACCCAAAACACACTGCGTTAGTGTGTAAGAACTATGTAAAGGAGCAAGAAGAACAGCACATCCTGAAAGTAATGACATGGCCCCCACAAGGCCCAGATTTGAACCCTAGAGAGTTGTTGTGGGATGAACTGGACAGGAGGATCCGAAAAATATGTCCAACTTGACAAGAACATTTACGGAATATTCTGCAACATGAATGGATTAATATTCCACAATCCGTTTTAACAAAACTTATCGAAAGAATGTCTAGAATAGTTCGAGCGGTGATTAACAGAAAAGCAGGTTTTTTCGATGAAAAAAAAAATAATGTTCAGTATGTTATATTAGGCCAGAATAACTTTTTATTTATTTATTTTTGTCTTTTTTACCTGGACATACAATAAAATTGCATTTTGTTTTTAGTTTCGTTTGTTTCTGTAACCTTTTCATGTTTTTTACCAACCGACCGAACTTTTCTGAACGGCAGTGTACATGTATACAATCATCTGTGTTTAGTCCAGAATATCTCTAATTTGTATATGCGCAAAATAGTATTTTTCTAGATATAAAAAGACATAAAAATAACCAATATATTTATCTTTTATTTGGCCCACTATCAGCGGGTGCACTTTATTAACTTTTCCGCTCTTTTAGGACGAAATTTAAGAATCTCATCGAACATCAAACAATTGCATTAATTGGTTCGAATTTGGACTTACTGTTGAACCATATGTCCATTCCCAAATTGAGTATTTTGTCCTAAATCATTTACAATTGACGTTCAGTATACAACAAAAGCAAGTTACGTAAATTTCAATAACTATAATAATGCAACATATAAAGCACATATCTTATATCTACGTAAAAGATACAAAACCAAAACGTTACGTATTTTGTTTCTAATGTCAAAAATAAGGCATTTCTTGAAGTTAAATTAATAAATTAGTAATGTTTTTGTATTTTAAGCTTTCATTAAGCCAACATTAACATTAGGAGTTTCTCTTGTTTGTTTCTGCCGTGCCTTCAGCTGAACAGCTTGAACAGTTCCTTGAACTGTTTGAACTGTTCGAACAGTTCTATAAATAGCTTGAGCAGATTATTGAACAGCTTGAATAGATTGGACAGCTCCCTGAACAGTGTGAACGGTTGCCTGAACCGCTTGAACAGTTTAATATTTAATTTGAATTTATTCAGATAAAGTGCAGCGGTGTTGCTAACTTTATTTTCCCTTTTTTTTGTCTCCTAAATGTAAATTAAGCACAGTAATACATTTTTGATCGTTTCCATAGAGGAATACGTTATATATTTAATATATTATATTAAACTCCTAACTATAATGCTGGCATTTAACTTCTTAGCACATGGATGCAATTTCAATAGTTTTGTATCTAATTCGTTGCAGATTGACATAGGAAATCATCGAAGTATGTGAGCATCGCGCTGTCGACTTTTTTTGACAGGAACTCAAGTACTTAACCGAAAAGTCAGGAATAATAAGTTTTTTTCTTTTCGATAGTAACTTGACAGGATCGAAATGCAGAATCTCAAGTGGCCAAACGACCGGCGTAAGTACATACGACCCGGGGCGGTCTTACATTTCACTTGCTAAGAATAATGATCGAACATCTTGGCCGGTGCGATTTGTGGTGCGGCGCATGTAATCATGGGAATGCGTTTCAGTTCAGTGCGTCGTGTGGGAGCCGCGGACCACAGTAGCGGACGCCGCGGGACAACCTGGGGGACCACCGACGGTACCATTATGATTGCGCATCGGAAGCGAAGCTTTGTATTTTGCGTACGTTTTGCTCAAATACTATCGCCCATTGACGTGACGTGACGTGCCGATCTGTAATCGATAATTTCTCGAGAGCTTTCCCGCTTCTACTTGTTCTCAGGTCGTTAGTGGAAAGTGTCCGGAGGCAGCGACTTCGCAGCGTTTCAAGTTTGCTGTTGCGGAAATAATTTTTCACTAACAATTCGGAGTTATCACGTATACTGAGAAAAAGAAGCGATTGAACCAATGCAAAATGCATTCACCGAACTACAAGTTTTAGTCACCTATTGGCAATGCACATAAATTGTTCATCTGCTATATTTTCTTTTGTTTTTTGCTTATAGTATATAATATGCATTCTATGTGCGCAAACCTATTATCCATTGTTAGTACTTGTTATTTACGTGTGTTGTTGCCTATATCGGGATCTACGGGAAGATCAGTAAATTTATTACTGACCTCGATCCTTTTGCTTTTGTGTTTGTAAAAAAAATGGCTACTTCTTTTTTCTGTTAGGTCACTGCTGTCGTTGGCTGGACATAATGTTCTCCTAACTCCCTCGCTTCTGAAAACAAGCTCGGAACCATCAGAGGGACCTTAACTTTGAACGAGTGAACATGCTGAATATTGTGAATTATTGTATATTATAACACTACAATATATGAAAAAAACGTTTAATAAATGATCCTCCATGAGTAGCCATAGAGAGTTGCGCCTGCTTCGTCAAATAATCACGGAAGCAAGTGTATCTACGTAATCCACGTTGATTTACGTTTCCATCGCGAAATCCATATACCGTATCTATACATAAAACTATCTTATGGCCACGACACTGTAACGGATGTATATTGATAGCTCCATAAAATGCTGTCCGGCTTTGCTGTCACTGACAGTCGAGATTTATCCGCCTTTCCCTGATGATGCCATCGGACATCCACAAAAACCCGCATTCACACACGCACGCACATATAGCCGTTCGTATACGGTCCCCATAAGCTGGAATTCGGTAACAGTGGCGATTTGTTCAACAGTTCGGCTTCCCATAGTACGTCGCATGGCCTGTCGGGACTGGCGAAAGCTCTATAGGCGAGCGATAAGTTTAACGCAGCCCTCTGTCTATCCGCCCCTTTCACGCAATAATCCGATTATTACGGGAAGGAAGAATCGAATTGGAAATTAACTCAATTTACGTCAGTTTTTTGAGATCACATCTTCCAATAACAGAATTAAAAAATGATTTTTGTATTTTTCTGCTCAATTTATTTCCTGTATTTAAAGCGTAATAAGAACCGCCGGAAAATGGACATCATTTTAACTGTATTAAATACTAAATATTGGTTATATACTCTAAACTGTACAAATTAAAACACCTAAAAATAAAATAGAATAATTTTACAAGTAATTTCTTTGAAATCTATGAGGTAATGGTTTCGTTTATGGTTCTGAGAGATGAGAAGCAAATCATCGGAATTTCTTGAAGACCAGCGGTGTATTAATAAAGATCTATAAGATATTTCGTCATCGGCTTGTAATTAACGTATCCAAAAGGCAAGCGATCAGTTTGGTCCCAGAAATGCATGAAGAAATATCATCTACTTAATTAGTAAGGCTTTGAAATCTGTCTTAATTCATTGACAACATTTCGATAGCACTATGAGATCTATGCTACGTAAAGATTTGATTCTCTTGAATTTCAACTATGCAGATTGCAAATGTAGTCTACTCTGCCAGAAGTTACAATTGATCCAAAGCTGCTGTATTCGCTACTTTCGATATGCGTCGATGGCCAACGATTTCAAAAATAGTAAGAGAAACAAGAATTTCTTGATCACACAGTTTCGCACTTTTTACAAGCGCAACGTGAAGTTATTACTAGCCAAATTAATATAAGCTGCTTGCAAATGGGGATTCAGTGTACAAGCTGAGATTTACCGCTGGTTCAGCTAGTGACGCTAGTATCTTTTTATCCTCATCGGTGCCTTCGAGATTAATTAACGGAGAGCCTGATGATGCCCTAGAAAGCCAAATTGCACTGTGGAATAACACGCAAGCTCTATCTACAAGATATAGTTGTCCAATTAGATTTCGGTTTACACATGAAACGACCGGTGTTGCCAAGTTAGAAAAGGACGACGGAGAATCTCAAATTCAACAGTTGATATGAAATTAATGGCTGCAAAATTGCAGTTCATTTCGACGATATTGGAAAATGACCGAAGACAAGGAATTAGTTGAAGCAAAAAAAAAGGAACAATTTAAACCCAATTTAAGAATTAACAAACCAAAACCCAGCTACGGCAATAGTAATGATGAGAACTCTGGTAGATGTTTTTTGAAAAATGCAAAGGTAGTCAGTTTATTACTGAAGTTGAGGTATATATCATAAAAATGTTTAGAACAATATTAAAAACAACACATTATAAACATAGCCAAATTTGAAACTTACACACTAGAAACTGCCTCCCACTGTACACAAAGTGCTTATTCATAAGTCTAGCGCAATAAAAAAAAAGCACAAGAAGCGAACAACAAGGAAGTAAGACGAAAACGCAATCTAGAGAATGGAGTTGTTCAGACGTTAAAAGCCCCTTCCTTGGTAATTTCAACTACTTCAGAAGAAGAGTTGGGCAGTGAAACAGTTAGTGATGAAGTATCAAATTCAGGTTAGATTTTTATTTGTTCTTGTATTAAAGTTCGGCACATCTTTGGGTCACTCTGCATATGTTTCATTAAAATTCAGCTTTCCACAACATTGAGTCCCGGATTTTTTTCTATAGCGATTCCGGATTGTAACAATGCATAGAAGGAGCCGGCGGCTATTTAGCCATGTTACCTTCAAAAACTAAAAATGCAAATAATACAATACTGTCTTTTTGTGATATATCTTTAATAAAAAGGAAAAAAACATGTAACTGCAGCATTTTTTTCTGATAGTTACATAACTAAATAATTTCCTTCCAACAACAACAAAAAAGAAAGAAGTTTTATAATATTGTAATAAATATGGCAAATGTTCCCGTACTCATGTGGCATTTTTTTATTCAAAAATAAAAGGTTCAAGATCCAGCTCGTGCATATAATTCCAATATAGTAATTAACTCGAGCAATCACGGTTTGCACAGCGCCGTTAATATAATATTCATGGTTATTCGTAAACCACCCCTTTCACGACATCTCAAGACATCAGTCGAAGGGGCGCATTTGAATGTTCCCCCACATCGCATCGCCAGTCGCTTTCGTTACTTAATAGTGCTTGGCTTGCATTGAGTATCAGAAGGCGTGCTATTTTATTTTCGACTGTGGATCAGGTTACGGGAAATCATTTCAATAGGCTCCTGTCGCTGCATCCAATTTATTGATTTATGTAGCGTACAATGAAAATTCTGAAAAATGCAGACACGTACCGTAAATTGCGTGTTTTTCTATGTGACTTTTATATTGAAAGTGAGATTCCTTATATACTTCTCTTTATATATTGTAACGTTTTACGACGGTGAGGAAAATTTATAAATTTGTCGTTTTTCCAAATTAATTTAGATAAATAAAGATAAAAAAGATTTGGGTAATGTCTCCAAAACATTCTTTTGGAAAATTATATTTAATTAGAAAAGATAAATTAATTTTTTAAACGAGCATTAGAAATTCAAAACGAACTAACCTGATTCACAAATTTTTCACTATAATTATGTGAAACTTTTTGAAAATCTGCTATTTCTGAACACCAAACGTGACTCAAACTTCGAAATGCGAATAAAATTCTTCAAATTAAACACGTTTGAATTGGAAATTTACCAGCACAAGTTACCTCGATGACGGATAGATTCAAACTTAAAAATTAAATTTCGCCTCACTTCATTCCTTTAGGGCCATCAAATTTTGATTATTTTTTTTCCAAATACATTAATATCGAAACACAAACGGAAATTATTAATTTTAGATGTATCATTCTGCAAGCGATGCAGAGGCGCAACTGTGGCCTAGATTTTATGCTTTTTTTAATGACCACTGTACAACACGAAATTTTATTTAGAATATTGATGATAATAAAGCAAGCAATTATTAATTAAGGAATTTACATTGAGGTATGCTTAACATTATTGTGAATATTGTTATAGACATTAATGTGGATGTTTTGGGAAGTGAGAAGAAGTTATTGTCCCGTTTCCCCACTATCGTCGTCGGCTGGATTAACCAACACTCCAAAGATTCCAGAAACAGAATTATTGCTCTAGAAGATGAGCTTCCGGCCATTAAAGAGATCCTTACTTACTTTGGACGGGTGGACAAACTGAAAGTAGTGGATTGTAGCATTACAATATTTATTTATAAAGCGTTACACTTAAAAAAAAAGAAACTCAAGAATTGCCATACTTTGATCTACACTACAGAGAAATTTTACTACCGGTTGTTCCGGAAGTGTCATCAACATTGTTATTTTTAATCTAGTTTCCTGTGTAAATCAACCGATTTCTATAGAAGCTAAGACGTTTTCAGAAAATCTCTCAATCTCTCAGCAAACGTAGTATGCTGAATACATCCAGAAGTCCAAGTACTCAATTCAGAAATTTTACAAAATGTAAAACAAGAGATAATCCGTCGTTCTCAAAAATGCATGTAAATAGGCAAAACTTAGAACATCTGTAATGAGTGAAAAATACTTCTTGGCGATTAATAATATATAATTATATAGTACACTACATTTCTCTTGAAAATACAGAAGAAACGTGCAAAACGTCTTTTTATCCTCTATCGAAATTCATTCAAATGTTCAGGATGTGCTATTTAAAATAAAAAAGCTAATGGCACTTCCTGAAAAACCGACATTGAACTTTCCAGGTAGTATAGATCGAAGTATTGCAATTCAAAATTGTTAATCGGCATACCGAAGGAGTTTTTTTTTAACCAAAACGAGCTTTTAAGATTGTTATTTAATTCGCTTCTATTTTTTGTAAACGCCATGTATGCACTGAGAAAAATTAATGCTTTAAAACAAGTAAATGGATAAATGAATAAATAATTGTTTATTGTCTGCTTGACCAAATTCGGCATGAGACTAGTCAAAAAAGATTCTATAATAACACATATACATAAAAAAGCTAGGACATAATAAACCGATACAACAGGTAAAAAAGGAACAAGAAAAAAACGCTGTTCGCAAAAAGAAACATTATTACAACTAAGAGATCTTATTAAAATATTCCTCCATAAAATACGTTATCTGACAAAAAAGCCTTCAGTATGTTCTTCTTAAACGCCGAGACATTATTTGTAACCTTAATATCGTTAGATATAGTATATATATCTTTATGCCTATATGTTGGGGTGACCTCTCATAAGTTGCTAAGCGATGTTGGGGAATACTAAATTTATCTTTATTTCTTATGTCGTAATTATGGAATGAGCCATGCGCTATAAAAGTACTCATATTACACTTAACAAAGAAGAATGTCTAGGTCTTTAAAAAATTCTCTGCAGGAAGTACGCCTACTACCACCCACATGTTTCCCACTGCCATCTTCTGCAGTATGAATATTCTTCTGTTCTAAGAAGAGGCTCCCCAATATATTATTCCGTACATAGAGTATAGTAGTATAGTAGAGTATAGATAGTAGGAAATCATAACATTTCTCCCAATAAGATTTTCCAAGCGGTACAGAGACAAACATATAGACGGTAGCTTCGATTCCAAATACGTGCGCTTCCCCATTTAAACTATTTTCTATAAATAAAGTACCTGATACGTAGTTGTTGTTGGGTGAACTGATTTTTTTGTTATATTAAATATTTGCCAACTAATTGGGTTGGTCTGAACAAAATCTATTTTTGGTTGAATAAATCGTGTTTTTCTTTTAAAGAAATTTTGAAATTTAGATCAGTTTAGCGAAAAATTAGTTTAACCCAAATGTGCATGTCTAGAAACGAGAAAAGACTAAACGGCTAAGACTCTCTTGACCCACTTCATGATATATTGACCAATCATCATGGGTATCGTTATAGAAATGTAATCTAACCCATTGCTGTCACATCACCTGATTCTCCAGGATCTCTCGCAAATTTCTCCTGATCTACTGATCTTCAACCTAAAACTCCCGATTTTTACCAAAATGTTTTGCTTTTTGTGGCGTAAAACGTTATCAAAAAGCATAGGATCTATGCTACGGTTCCATCCCTGCATTGCGTGCATAATGTTATACCTAAAATTAATAGTCTCCGTTCGTGTCTCAACGTTATTGTATTTTTGAAAAGGAAAATGATAACAACAAAATTTGTTGTGGTCCTATCGCGGTTAATAAAGCAACGAGATTGACGCTAAATTCAATTTCTGACTTTGAGTCTATCTGTCATGAAATATATTTAATTTCAAGATTTTATTCGCATTTCGAAGTTCCTTGTCTCTTATGGTATTTTGAGAAAGCTGGCTTCTACAAAGTTTCACATCAACATAGCCTTTATCTGGTGGAATATCTCCGAATCGGATTAGTTTTGTTTAAAATTTCTAATGCTCAGTTAATTACATATTCCGTTCTCTATTTGACGCTAATTTGCCGAAAGAGACGCTCCCGACTCCCATAAACTCGAAATTTATCAAATTAATTTTGAAAAAATCATAAATTTCTGAATTTTTTCAATTTTTCCCTCTCGTAAAACATATTCGAGCTATGCGGGCAAATAGACGTACAAAGCAGGTACATACGATGATGATATCCAGTGGCAAATTCCGCGAGGAATGCAATTTAGGGTGCGGAAGCGGCTGAAGTTGCGAGAAATAGTCAGGGAGGGATGACGGAGATCGGAAAGCCGTCACCGTCAGCCACTTGACCCGCGCATACCAGCCAATGGTTACTTAGCAACTATTAATCACATTCTATCGTTAGTATCAGCTTACCGGGGTATATTCTCGGCCAGAATATGAGCGCAATCAAGCTGGAAATTATTGGTTTGAAGAGTAATGGTTACAGTATTAGGCTTCTTCTGCAGTATTTGTAATTTATTATAACATTAACGTCCGAATCATAAACACATTTTTTTTCTTTCGTTAAAAATCTGTCTTTAGAATTTATTGTAAATTTTGAGTTAATGCTTTTAGGATTGGATTCAGACGGTTAAAAGTAATCGAGAGCGAAGAGTGGAAAATTTTCTGTTTATCTTTTGTCGATAAAATACAAAAATCTAAGATATAAACTTTAAACTTTCTTCCTACTTAAAGGCAAACATTCGCACGAATTGTCATTAAAGCACGAACTTTCTGTAGCATATTTTCCTCTATTGATGCCACAGCAGCGTGAATATGAGCCATGATATCTTCAGAATTGATTTAATGCAATTTATGGGATTCAGTTCGGATGATCTAGGAGGCCATGAAATGGGTCCACCTCCTCCGATCCGCCTCTCAGGGAAATTTTCATTCAGGAAATTCCTAACTTGTATTCCATCATGCACCGGTGCACTATTATGCTGGAACTAATCATTTAATCTGGCTGCTAATAGAATTTCATCGAGTAATAGTCGTGGTCCATTTTAAAAATTGAAGATACACGTATGGATTTAGTGGGTTAAGTAGAATTTGTGGACCAATGTTTATTGACCATTGCCTTTGATGAAGATCTTGGGCGTATTAAGTGAGATTTTCATCCCTTCATTCATGCAGGTTATGGGTACTTATGGTAACTGTGGATTCATCACTCCATGTAATCTTTTCAGTAAAATATGGAGCATTGTTTACGTTACGCAACAATCTATAAAAAATTAATTCGGACTTAATAATCTGTGAATTGTATCCTCTTCAATACGAGTTTGAATGAAGGCGTATACTTGGTTCCGTCTCAATTAATTCAAGAATATGTTCTTCTTGATCGATGTTTAATGTAGATTGATGTCCTGCTTGAATTTGTCGAGGATCTACATTACCTGTTTCCAATAATCTTTGTTCTACTCGTCTTATAGCTTTTGTATCGGCGTGCAGGCGATTTGGAAACTTTTCCGCGTATACCCGAGCTGCAGCACTGACAGTGTCATTACACGCATGTAATATCGCTGCAAGTAATATCGTTCCCTTTTAAATAGACAAAACCGAAGGAAATGATGCCTATCAAATTGGCACAATGGTTGATAAATTTTCAACATCGCGATAGCCACTTTATTAAAATATATTATATAACAAAATGGGGCGACCGGGGGATAAAGTTATTATTTACATTTTCATCAATAACTCGACACCAAATGACAACCGGAAAATTTTCCACACTTGATTATCGATTTCTTTTAGCCCCCTGAATTAAATCACAGAAGCACGGGGGTCAATTTTACGACACCCTATTTCACGCACAAAAACTACATAACGTCTGTTACTGAGGTACATTTTTGTACTTCTGTAATCACATTTGACGAGAAAGAACCTGTAGTCTGGACAAGAAATTGTAATCGTAAATATAAAATATTTGGAAAATATGTAAATAAGTGCTTACTCAAATTAACCAAAGGTAAGAATCATATCAGATAAGACATGATTACCAGTAATCAGCTTCATCAAATGTGAAGTTAAGATAACATGAAAGCTAGGAAATTCAATCTAAGCCTAAAAAACAACTAATTTAAAGGAGCCTCGGGTGTTGGGTTCGAACTCTGAACTCGCAATTCTTAGAATAGTTTTTTGAAGTTTTCCTTCCTCCAAAAATTGGGGAATGCTGAAGATGGACATCTTAAGTCTCTTCACGGAGTATGTTGAATACATCCAGAAGTCCAACAACTCAATTCAGAAATTTTACAAAATGTAAAACAAGAAGTAATCCGTCGTTCTCAAAAATGCATGTAAATAGGCAAAACTTAGAACATCTGTAATAAGTGAAAAATACTTCTTGGCGAAAGTTTTCCTTCCTCCAAAAATTGGGGAATGCTGAAGATGGACATCTTAAGTCTCTTCACGGAGTATGTTGAATACATCCAGAAGTCCAACAACTCAATTCAGAAATTTTACAAAATGTAAAACAAGAAATAATCCGTCGTTCTCAAAAATGCATGTAAATAGGCAAAACTTAGAACGTCTGTAATAAGTGAAAAATACTTCTTGACGAAAGTTTTCCTTCCTCCAAAAATTGGGGAATGCCGAAGATGGACATCTTAAGTCACTCCACGGACTAGGTGTAATAATAGCTGATGGGTGACCAATATCCGCAGCAACTGGTGAAAGCATTTGGGGGATGCGAAGACATGGATTATTATTATTATTATTATAACTAACAATGTTGCACAAAATAATAAACTACTAAATTAACTAGCTTTTCCTCAAAATACCGAACGAAGTTGCTAAATATAATACAAGATACATACGAGGTTAACTTAAAGTATGGCGATAAGGTAAATGTGATTTTAAGGCTAAGCAGTCTTCACAAAATTTCCTAATTTGTTGTTGAAATACGTGTAAGTGTGAGTATCAACAAAAAAGTTTAAATCGTTTTTATTCGTTGACTGTACCTCGATGCAATTTTCGGTTATCCCATAATATTATTACTGCCGTTGAATGTCAGGTATGAGAAGGCAAGTGCTTTAAATCAATGAGGGTCGTAGAGTATTAAAACAATCCCCAATAACAGTACTGCAGCTTTCGGGGCTTAAACGTAATCATCCGTACATCTCCCCTCGTAATCCTGGAATTACCGCTTACCTGGGAGTTAAACGTTCCAACTGCAGTCGGTATATAGAGTTTGTCAGAAAGGGGCATAGCATTCAGGGAATTAATGATTGGTTGCATGAAACTAGGTGCACCTATATTTTTATACGCGCTTGTTTTAGAGAATATGATCAGAGTAATCGCAGTTTTATATAACTTTTGATAAATTTCGACATTTTCCGAAAATGAAAAAATGAAATGCTCGATTTTTTTAGTATTGTTTTGGACATTTGGTGAAAACTGCGGGTTCCTAAGATATTGCTAAATAAAATGTAACTTCATTCTTTACTTTACTTTTTAATTAGACATAGTCCAGTTCACCTTTTAAAAGAAGTATTGGTCTTATGGACATCGTACCCTACGTTGCGAAATCTATTTAGGTAGGTGCTATTGCTTATAATTAATTATTATTTATACCACATCAAAATATACAACACAAATAAATTGTTTTATCTTCTGTACAATCCAGCGTGTGAACTACCAAGTCTGCAAACGCTACGTAGGTATTTGTCGTCAGTGCGGGAGAAAAATGAACGGTTGTGGCTAACTATAGATGAAACTACAGACATTAAAAAAAATTCTGTAGTACTAACTGAAGGATGGACAATGACCGTCACACCCTTACTTGCTACCCTGTAAAAGATTAGACAACTTTGAAATTTCATTAAAGCAAGTGTTAATGAGGGCTTATTAATTATTCAAAGCTGTTTAACCGAATTTGCTGCACATAACATGTCTGCTTCATGCTTTACATCTTGTAGCAGACACTAAAAAAAATGTTATCTCGATGTGGATCAACTAATAGCAGAGACGAAAGTGGTTTTTCTTAAATCACCGTAACGTATTTGCCTATTTCGTTCACCGGAACCGCCGCAGCCAATTCTTACACGGTGGGGTACATGGTTAGAAGCAGCATTCTATTATTTTAAACATTTTGAAAAAATCATATTAATGATTTTACCATACATCTGGACGTTAAAGAAGTAGCTGCAATGAAGCTAAGTCAAATGCAATTCCAAAATCCTCAAGTTGCAGCAGATTTAAAAATTGTTAACAACAATTACGTTTCAGTAGCCGACGCAATAAAAAAATTGCAAAATGCTTTGTTGTTCTTACGGGATTCGTGTAAAATTGTTGACCACGTACAAACAGTGCTACATATTTTGGATGAGGAAAAAAGTGTTTCAGTCGGAGAAAAATTTAATACTATATTACGTAATAATATCGATTTTTCTAGATTACGCCATCTTTTAACAATAGTGTTGCAGAAGATCCGTTATACAAATTCAAAGACCACTTTAAGTACGTGAATATTACACCGATAAATGTAGAACGATTTTTTCCTGCGTATTAGCAGATATATACGCTGCAACTGACGACTCTCAAAGAAACCATTGTAAAAACGTACGCTGTGATATAGGTGTTGAAGGCTTCACTTCCGGATTTCTTTTCAGCCATCTAAGCATATGGGGTAAGTTGTTTACTATATTATGTCTGTGTTTTCATGAATTCTCTTATTGTTTTTTGTTCTAAATAACGCGCACGTTTATTTCGGTTAACCCAGCGCAGTGACGCTACTGCTAGGCAATCGACTTGTTGCGCTCTAATGATAATATATTATTTAGGAACTGAAGGAGAGACCATGTTCTATCTCATCACTAAACCTATAAAATTTATAAAAGAATTATCCTGACCTATAATGAAGTTTGCCGTTCGAGAGTTGCGACTGCTCAATATCTAAAATGTAGCACCGACAGTGGCTAGACTAATTAACCTGGAATTGTGGAAATGTAAACACCCTTGTGTTAAATTTAGCAAAAACATTTTCTCGGCGAATAAAACTTCCTACCTACCGACGTATATAATGTAGTAATATTCTAAGTATTAATTTAATATTGTATTTTTGGACAACTTTTTTTGTGATTTATTTATTACAAGCTAGAAAAAACAACACCATCAATCATTTTCGTAGAAATCTATTTTTGTATATTGCAGGAAACTACGATAGGAACTTACGTTTATTTTATTTCCTAGAAAAACGTATGTCGTAGAAAAATTTGCTAAGTAATATAGTAGCAACATATATGCGTATACAGAGTGTCCCCTTAATCCCTGGATGCAAGATAATTCTCACCCTGAGCAACTTCAAGAAAAAGTTTTCTAATAAAAATATTGCTGCACAACATAAGTCTATAAGTTCATTGTTTTTAATGAAACATCCTGTATATTTCCATAAAATCTAATTGATAAGCTTTCTTAGATTAATTTTTTCTACTCGAAATAACTATAATTTTCCTACATACATTGTTTAGCACGTTAACCGGAACGTATAAATAATAAACAGCGAAAATAAATCGATCGTATGGAGTTCAACGTAAAATAGAAGGAATAGATCTATTTAATGCATCACGCAGTAAGTTTTTTCAGCAGAAAAAAAAAGTTGAAAGTTGTTTAAAAAATTTGCATTTCGACTAATTAGAGATCTTTGCGAGAAAACCTTCAGGGATGAAGTTCTTAAGGACGTGGACAAGTACACCCCAGATGTTAGCAAATGTTCAAAGAAATACAAGGAATCGCATTACAGTACGAAGGTAAATGGTGTTTAGAAAAGCAAAAGTTAAGTACGTACGTCAGAAGGAAGTTCTTCACGGCAAGAAGTCTACTGGCGGACGAAGAGCGAGTTGCTCTTATGCTACCTACGTTCTTGCAGCCAGACATATGAGAAGATCTGCAAATTCCTTCTATCAAGGTTTTCCTTAGAAAGCTGTGGAAAGGAGCCTGGGAGCTTTGGCTCTAAACAACCCGCTGATTCGGACCAGGCTGCGCGCCTCGTGTGACGGGGATGGTCCCAATCTTATATTGCTTGAAAGTCCAAGGAATACTCAATTGAATCACCGCTCTGATTTAATATTTCGCCTGTTAAAGAACCAGCGGCGATAGATAGCTATAGGAAATATGAATGGAAGTTGACATGAATTGAAGAGAGACAATAATATACAGGATGTTAAAAAAATCAATCTTATCGTATCAACTTTGCAGAAACTGAACACCTTGTATGGTTGTATATAATTTTATGTTATGCAGGACTTGTCTCCCAATATTTTTAATTTGAAGATTTTTTCTCTATATTGCTCAGAGAGGGAATTATCTCCCGTCCACATAGGTGGACACGCTGTATTTTGAATGTTAATTTTAAGATTCAATAATAATTAAATAAAAAAATACATTGTTAAAAAATTGTTGCTACATCTTTATTAGTAATAGTTACAGCGTCGATGATACTTCAGCCAGCGATAATTTAATTCTTAGAAGCATCTGAAAAAGTACGTTATGAAATAATTTAGCTACCTAAATAAAGCAGTCTAACGTACTTGTAATATTATTAAATTATATGGTCAAGGTCCCTCTGTGGATCATTAACAGTTACGTCTATTTCTATTATATTCATAAATGTAGGAACTTACAGTCAATGTAAAAAGGAACACTAAATAGTATTCTTTTTTTTATATCTCTTTATAAACACGTTCATTATTTTAGAATAGATACCAATCACAGATTGCTGAAATTATACGTTAGAGTAATTTAAATGTCCGCGAACGTGTACACATCCAAATGCGTAAGCTAAATTGTGTTTGTATGTTAATCAAATTAAGTAACTCAATCTGCGTTACCTACTACTAGAAGAATAGAATTGCGTAGTCACGTTCGAAAGCTGTTCCCGTAATAGCAGCAATGAAGAAAAAAAAGAGCGTTTCTTTTTCTTTCTGAAGTTTATTTGCTCTTAAACGGACAATTACGCTCATAATAAACTTGCTTCATTATCGATTTATTCGCTACCCGCAATCAAGGTTGTTTTTTTTCTTTTTACTTAAAATAAATTTCTATTTTCATTTAAATTTCTATTGTAAACGATTTTAATTAGAATATTTTTACATACGTGTACGTCAATGAATACCTTTTTTTTTCCTCCATCGTGAATTTGATTTCATTGAAATGATGCGACTGTAATAGACCATACCGTACTAATTTGCTGGGAAATTTGATGGGGCCAAGGTTTCGAGGAGGTAGACAGAGGCAAATATTATTTTAGAAGATATGTAATATGTATCTATACAATAAAGGATGGCAGGGGTTTAGTTTGACGTGTTTTTCACGGTTGATGCGAAATTTAGCCAGTTTCAACCGATTATTAATTGTGTTTTCAACAGTAACTCAAACTTAATATTCGGTAAAGAAAGGAATAAATGAGTAAAACTGAAAAAATAGAATAGGGCATTCCAGAACCATAACCAGCGCAACATAAAAATGGCCGCTGGGAGGCAAACGCGTATAGACGAGGGCAAAAAGAATAATGCTAAAATAGCTTCCTTATCATTAAAGTTCGCCACTTTCCGTGTGCTTCAAGAAATTAGCAGAGATTAGACAGACTCGTGTTTATTTCTCATGTTTATGCGTATCCGGCGTCATACGTCATACATAAGGCTTCCGTTATTGCGATTACCTTTAACACTTGAACATAAATGCGCTGAACGAACCTTATTTACTTTTCTTTTGTTGAATTGTCTTTCATTTACATGTTTATAAGTAGCATAAGCATTTTTGATATTAATAAACATTATTTTGCATTTTTTGGTGGTGCATTTTGAATTGGAGACAGTGTAGATTGTTTTGCCTATACGCAAGCAATGAGTTCTTTATGCGGTCTGTCGCTGTAGTAAAATAAAAAGACGTGTTTACACAATGGAATTTTTCAAAGATACTTTTTGGAAGCACCTTTTAATTAACTAGCTAGGATTTTATAGAAGTTGTAGTTACGTAATTAATTACATATTCATTACAAAAATAATTAATTAATTAATTAACTGTAGAAAACTCTGCAGAATAATATTTATTGATCAAATACACATCATACTAAATCTCAACTTTATATATGGTACTTTTTTAATGGAAGCTTCTGAATGTTGCTGTATTCTACTATAATTCTTATTTTTATATGATTATTTACAAGCGAACAACAATTTAGACTAATACTAAATATAGCGTACAAATATTAAACAATAACTTGGCCTTAAACACATGTTAATACATTACATTATCTTCTAAAATAATTATTCACTATCACTATCACTTTCCATTTCACTTGAACAACTATTTTTGTTCACTAATATAATAAATGGCTCGATTATATCATCGATTAAACCATCTAACACACATATTTTTCTTTCATATTCAATCACATCTTCTACAAATTTTTTTCTAATTGTTCATAGTGCCATTTTGGATTACCTGCAGTAAAAATGACCTTACATCTGCTAATTTGAATGAGTTATTCTTAGTTACCACTTCATTTTTTATTTGAGCCCACACTAACTTAATTGGGTTGAGTTCGCAGTGATAGGGTGGTGACCTCAACGCAGTTTTTTTACAACTTCTGGCCATCTCATCTGTCACATGTGTAGTCTTTATTAAGGGGAATTAAATGAAGAAGTTCAGATCGAACCATCTCTTTATTGTACTCGATATTTTTTGATTTGACCCAAGCCTGCATATCGAGTTTTCTAGATGTTGTTGTGGGAATTTTTTCAACTTTACAACTATGATATGTATCATTATTTATAACAATAATAGCATCGCCTGGTAGCAGTATCAATATTTGATGAAACCATCTTTCAAACACCTCGGCATTCATTTATTCATGATAATCAGTTATTTTTTTACCTTCGAAAGAGCACTTTTTATCAAGTGTTTTTTATAAAAAAAAAACCTATGAATAAATTGCTTTATAGAATTCTTGACAGTTTCATCGTAATCAACAAACTTGATCTTGCCAGTCCTAAAAATAAGATAACATTATAATATTCTTGCGACAACAGCAGTAACTCTCATTCTGGGGTTATTAGTCAGAAGGTTTTTGAATATATTCAATATGTTCTGCTCCAGAAACAGTTGCCACTTCGTCCATATCCACGAAAAACGCTGTAAAAATGTTCTACATGGAGAATACGAAGAACTTTTTTTATTATTACGACGCAAATTTAAGGAGAACAATTCAATACAAATGCACTCAGAAAAATACATCAATCAGCTCTTCTACTTTTTAGCGCTTCGATTTAAAAACACTCCTCGGAAATAAAAAATAGCCTTTAGTCTGCTGCTAATTGTACTTTAGTTAATTGTTACACTGTCTGGATAGTTTTTTTTTTTTTGTTTATTACTTAACTTACCTGTTAACCTTGTTGTTATTACCAATTAGTTAATATGGTTGTGGACTTTTCGTTTGTTTACGTCCCAAATTTTCATTCAATAAATATCGTGACGTAGAATATTAGGGCATATCTGAATGTGTCCATTTTGTTAAAATACTTTCTGAACTTTAATCTTTCTTTTTACACATTATTTAACAAATTATCTTGTCTTTTACGTAACATACTCTATTATCCATGCTATTTATTAATGCATACATTTTTTTATACGCATGTATCCCATGATTGACGTTACTACGACGCCTTTTTAAACAATGGTTTTTTACTAGCATTCCTAACTTAATTATTGAAACGAATCCTCACAGATTAAAATTAATTTCACATTGCGAACAACGTACGATGAAATCCACCTCGGTAATTTTCGTCGAATTCTACGGAACATATTAGCATAGCTGACGTACTACGTTGGCGATAGAGGTATACGCGTGAGACGTGCAACGCTTTAAATCCATAATACGGGCTGACGCTTCGAACAATGGGACCGTTTAATGCCCAATGCAATAGCCTCGGGTCGTGTAAACACACCCTTAAGACCTGTCATCGCCGGTGACATCTATTGTCATCAGCAGTCAAACAAATTTTCCGTGAACCAGTCGTCCGGTTGTTTGGTGGCGGCGGCGTTATCTCCGGCGATCCGGCGTGAAGAGAGTGGAATTTGTTTCGTCGATGTATTTCGAGAGCGGGTTCTACAAGTCATCCGGCTCTGTGGGTGGTGACTGTAAATAGTGACGTTGGGTGGTACGATACGGAACCGCGAGCTGAATGAAAGTTACTAGTGGTGGCGCTAGATTAGTCGTCATCGTCGTTCGAAAAGAATTCCAACTCGGGACGGACACTATAAGACATCAGAAAGATTCATTCGTATTGTTGCTCATTATTGTCGATGTTCCCACACGTCCGGTCTTGCTGACGACGTGTAATTCAAATGACGGGGAGAGAATCCTTTGCATTATTCCTCTCTCAATGATTGTTTTGTTAGACGGTTTATGAATAGATGATTCGCGTTATGTTGATGATAAATTGGCTGCATTTCGATGTATTGTATTAGAGATCGTATTTACTTTATAGACAAGGAAGCTCATATGCTTCACGAAGCAACGTATTTATACATAAAAATGGGCAAATTTTATACGAAAAGAAATTAACCTATTTTAGAAAACAAGTTACAATGTTTAATGTATTGATAAAGAATCTTACTCTTAGGTATGGGGTTCCCTAAGTGTGTACTGCGGCACCGCGGGGTGCTGCGAAGCATTAATAGAATTTTCCGCAATATCTAAACTAGATTGTTCAGTGTAGGCTTTCACGACCGTAATCCATAGTAGAAATGTCTTTCGGGTGATGTCGTGTAGTTAATATTTAACTTGACGTTTCGCTGACTATCCTGTCAGCTTCTTCAGAAGATTTCTAAAGACTGCTGTTGTTGTCTTTTGCTTCTCGTTATATATCCCATTTTTGTTCCGCTTTGCTGATCCATAACCGTTCTGCTTTGCTGATCCATAACCGTTCCGTTCCGCTGAATCGCGTCGTTCGTTGTATGACGACTTCGTAGTGCTAACCTCCACGTGTT
>LR737394.1:3706020-3758971 GCA_902655005.2 Marronus borbonicus
AGTTTCCAATTTGTTGCCAACTTTTACAGACACACAGTATATATATAAATGATCTTTATTTCAAAAGGAACTTGAGACAACATATCACAAAATCTTAATGAACCAGCGTCACAATGAATACAATGTTTATACGAAAATCTAGTATCTACGTAAGTATTGGCCTATATTGTACGGTTCTACAACTTTCACCTTGATACACATCAAACACATCAAAAATGTTTTTATATATAGGCTGTTTCATTTAAAATAACAAAGTTGACAGATATTTCCGGTATAAGCGGAAGTGTCATATTATTAAAAATATTTTAGTTCAATAGCACATGTCGGCTTTAGTGTACTGGCAAGTTTTCAAAATTTTCTAATATATGGCTGTCGATTGAAGCAGTCAGTTTCCGGCGAGACGCCTATATGTGCAATGCATATGCCTTCTGCTCTAAAAGTACTACGATAAGCTCGTAAGCCTTTTTTGAATTACAAATACTTTTCGAATCAGATTGTTGCTACCCCAAAATATGATATTGTAACGAAACAGTGATTCGAGGATTGCGAAATATACTGTTTTAATGGAATCTTTGGTCCCATAAGCATTTAAAATTCTGATGACAAAATAAACTGAATTTAACTTCTTTAAAAGCTCATGTATGTACGTGCAGTTGCGATGTTTTGTTTGTCCAGCACGATGTCGTCCGACCTATTTACGTTACGTTGTTTAGTTTTAAATAAAATGCAGTTGGTTTTCTCCTTATTTATTGTTATTCATCCAATCGAAGCTAATGTGAATACTTTCTCGTAACTCGCTTAAGGTGACCCAAAAGGCTCGCTTGAGCCATTCCGACACCTTTGGTGACAATCCGATTTATTTATTTATTTATTAGAAGTTCTTACACGACCTGATGTATTCAAGGATAATTCGTACATTTTGTGAGTGAGATATTTAAATTTACTTACCATATTATTAAAATAGTATGCTGTAGATATCGGTGAAAGTTTTTTTGTGTTTAAAGGTTCCTGGCAGATTTTTCGAGATACTTGTGACTTCCTTTTAAGATATCCTTAGCGGCCTTTAAGCCGCTAGAGAATTCTATAATTAAAAAAAATGCCCCTACGAATCGCTTGTTTAGTATTCAAACAATTTGAATTTTAGCAACATTACGTATAGCGCTTGCCTTTTTCAGCAAGTTTAGTGTTAATTTCGTGGACTTGAATTTATTGCAATTTTATTGTGCTATTAATTCGCTGTTTTGAATAGGTAAAAAAAAAACGTTCCTCTCAAGAACGTTGTGGTACTTGGAGTTTAGATAGTCAGTGTTGTATAGGATCGGGATCACCTCGAACTATTCCAAACTCGGAAGATTACAAGGGAGAAGAAGAAAATCAATAATAGTAACGTAGAAGTGAAATTCAATCTTTTATGATTTAAACAAATCAAGAATTGTTTGCTTTGAATTAATTTCTATTTTGAATTTTAATTTCCTGCGTGAATATAGTGAGTAAATACACTAAAACGCTGCCATTACTGTGTTTGTTACAGCTTGAAGGGGATTCTACAAAAATCGTTGGGTTGTGGTAATTTGTACTTGCAAGCAGGCCCGATGGATAAGGAACTCCGAAGTATTGAGATTCGAATTATTGGCACTCTACTGTACATCGTTTTAATTATAGCCTTAGTGAATAAAACGCAGCACCTTTAACATTGGTAGCAAACTTGAAACTTTATTGAAATATATTGACAACGGTGACTGCTTTATAAAATTTTGAAAGGAGATTAATATGGTATAGGGCTCCCTCGGACTATATACGTCTGGGCATGCGCCAGTGCAATATTTTCCACGCTTCTTTTCTTTTGGTCTTGAGTATGTGATTTTGAGTATTTGCGACTCTTTGGTTGAGTTTTCATAAAGAGCCACGAATGTTTGATTGGATTAAGGTTGGGAGATTGGGCAGCCAAATCCAGAAGATGGAATCCATTTTTATGTATCCAATCTTTAGTTCTTTGAGCTATTTGGCGGGGAGCATTATCTTATTGGAAAAGGTTTTACGGACAATTACCCGCAAATCATAATGTTAACACCCCCGATAGGATAAGATTAGAAACGACGCAATCCGTATGAAATCTTCGCACTCTTTATTTATTAAAAGCATCGTTTCTCCTTTAAAATTAGCATTTAATTTGACAGCAATATTTTTTAAATGATTACTTTTATAATAGTTTCATTGGACCACAACGCTCATTTCCAGTTTTCAATTGTTCGATGTTGGTGCTTTTTGGTAATTTTCAACAATTTTTTTTCAATCGTTTCAAACCCAGTTTTTGGACCACCTTCTGTAATAATTTCTGCAAGCAGCTGCAAAGAAGTCTTTTTCCTATCACGAAGGAATAAGAGGGGGTCGCTTAAATAGATGGTCCTTTCTGGCTCTTATTATTTTGAAACGTTCTCTTCCCGGGTTATCTTTATAACATCCAATAATCCTATTTTTGGCTAAATGAACACCGCGACGTGAACACCTTAACTTTTGAATAATTTCATTTGTAAGATTGCTGTAGAATTCAAAATCGCAAACTGTTCCCTCTTAGTTTCACTTAACTGTAATGGGTTCCATCTGCTATAATTTTTTATTTCTTACCTGACGTCCAGACTTCCGATACTTCTAACTGATTATAAGTTATCAGATCGAACAGAAATAAATTAAAAACATTTACAATTTGTACGTAATTTTTATTTTGGGTTTTTAAAAACACAGTTACACATAATACAGTGCCTCTTCTACTTACATTACAAATATTTTACATCGGATCTACTGTACAATTTTTAATTGTGAAAATGTCATTTATATTCTACATTAGTACAATCGATATCCATATACAATATTTATCCTCTAATATTTACAAAATTTTACAAATCAACATCTAGTCACTTGGTATCCGTCTTTATGTTATCGTTTGATTTATACTGCTTTTTAGAACTCGTATCTTACAAAACAAGTCGTTTGCGTCGCTTATAAAATTGCACATGTTTAAAAGTACTTCACCTCAAATTATTTTACACTAATTGTAAGTTTACGATATTAGATATTACTTATTTATTCCTTTTAATTATTCAAGAGATCGCGCTGGAAATAGGAAACTGCTCTACTAATTCGTTTTTCACATACATTAACGTATGTAAAATTTTTTTTTACTTAATGTATATACGTTTATCGAACAACTGCTGCTATTTATATCGAAATAAGTTAATTTAAGCGAATAAATTTCAATTTTGAATAGGTTAACAAACATTAACAAATAATCCTATGTACATATCATTGCTATTCTATCTCAATGAGCAGCTTTGAGAAAGACATATAATAAATTAGTATGGCATAAAGTAATTGTAAAAAAATATAGCTTGTAGAAAAACTTTGATGGCACAAAAATATCCACGTTCAAATTTGGATGAGAAAGCATTATGTAAATAAGAAACGTCATTGAATATCAAGGTAAATACTCGCAGAACGGTTTAAGTTCTCGGTTTTAATGTCACACAACGCCTACAGTAAAATAACGAATGTACAGGTGCTCAAGTGCTACTCCTTTGAGCACTTGTCAGTTTCCCAAATGAATGATGTTTTATACTTGCGATGTTAAGGCGAAGTAGGTCTAGGATTTAATTTGTCACTAAACATATTCCACACTAAACACTGTAAAGGAATATAGACTCTTGCGTGTGTCGTGATTTTGAAGTATTAATTTCTATGATCGAAGAAAAAATGAACCTGTAACCAATGAAGTTTGAGATTAAAAAAGAAAGACTAAACACGCATTCTGAAGGCCACTTCCGATCTTCTATCTAATAGTGTATTCGACATTTTTATATATTACGTTTTGGTTCTTTCTGGCTATTATCAGCTTTCTTATTTCTCTTCTCTTCTAGAAAGTGTCCCTTTTTCTGATTTTTAATTGACGAAAGATTTTATGATTACATAATAGTTAGGGAACTGTTGGTTGTAACTTTTAATTATTTCATCGGCTAGTAGATATTGATGAAAGCAAAGAACTGAGTAAAATAATCGATATATGGAGTTTCTACCTTTAATATATTGCTGGAATATCAAACGAGAGCTCGTCAAGGTCAGATAATTCCAATGCTGATTTTTGGAAAGCAGACGATTTGTAATTCATTAACAAAGAATTTCCTGATACTGCATATAAATTTCACGCCTTCCACCCTATCTGGGTAGCACTTTTGCTTATAAAATCTAATCGCATCATACGATGGGAAAAATAAGATGTTATATTGGCTTTTAGTCAACTGCAGTTTTAGCATTAAAGCCAGAGAAACAACTTTCCTGGTCTTTATATGTATCACTTGAAGTCCATTAAATCTCACAAAATGTGGTCTTCAGAGCATTTGTAATTTTCTTTTACAAGTGTAGCTGCATTTCCATCCAGAATGATATAAATTTAAATATCTTGCGTATTATGGGGCATTAGATCTTCTACTTCCGTTTTTTTTTTAGATTTCCTTCTACATTTTTCAAATGTTTTTTGAAGACGATCATGCTGGCACATAGTAAAATTATTACGCAGCCAATCTGAATTTTTTAAATAAAATCTGACGACCTTTTCAACAACGACCTTAAAAAATCCTTAAGTGTATGCTTGTTACAAACACTTCTTTGTTTTTATAATTTCTTTAAGCAACAAAAATGATACTAGTAGATTATAATTTTTGTTTCTGTCAGAAATGATCATCCCATTTTGTCTCAAATGGTCAAAAAGAGTTTTGTATGTAACCAATAGTTAGCCCATAAAGAGTGAAAAGTCTCAAAAACTTGGCAAAAAAAATCATACCGGTTGAAAGAGGATTTCTTAGCATGTAAATCGATTGAAGAAAGGTTGCCAGTACTTGACTGGTTTTATTAATAGAGAGAATTTTTTTCACTTAAAATGCTCAATTTACCCATTGCGCGTTGGCTAACATGAACGGCTGTTTGGTTTAAACTTATTTCGATGTAAAGCTCTCTATATACTTGAGTCTGGGGCAAATTTAATTCTAGCCTCACTTCGCGTGTATGTGCATGTCGATGGATTATTATTTATCTAGAAAATACAAGATTTACATAGATTTTGCAGAAACGCACCATTTGCAAATATCATCAGACTGTGTTAACTTCAAACATCCTGTAGAATTAAATATGTTGACATACCTGGTACCATTAGACCCAAATCTTGACCGAACGAATTAGAATTTTTGTGTTATCAAAGATCCTTACCAGATAAAAAAGGAACTCTAATATATTACACACCAAAATATAATACATTTCTACACAATATCTACTGTTTCCTAATTGTACTACCAAGCTCTGGCCTGTAGTGGTAGATAAGTACCGCACTGTTGTTGGTAATTACCCTGTTGCCTATAAGCCATTGCCAAACCTCCGTTGGCCATACATTGGCTCTGTTGCTGTGGCGGGCAGACGGGCGACTGCTGCGTCCTAGCTTCCGAGGACGTAACTGTGGTTGAAGCCTGACTTCCCGAACCTCCAGAACATGGTTTACCGTCTTTGACTAGCACCGGAACAGCTACCCTTCTTGGGGAACTCGAAGACTGTAACAAGAGAGAAATTTTAAAATAGGAAATTTACTTTAAAGCTCCTTTTTTATGTCTACAGAAGGGAATATTTTCACAAAATCTGACAACGACCTTCTTAAATATGTTACTTTATTTTGTTTAAGAAATTGAAGAGGGGAATCTAAAGAATGCTCGATTTAAAAAAAACTATTATATGGGGGGCAGCAGAAACCAAGCACTTTGGGTATATTTGGGCATAATTTTACGTTGCACTTGTTTCCGAATATTTTTTGTTTTACAACTTTTTTCCTATCTTTCTCATTAGCGGAGTTACCTCCCTTCTACGTATTAGGTGTGATATTTTTGATATTTGGTAAATTTTGATGCAAGACGGAATGTTGATTTACGTGTTCATAATACTTATGTAAAGGACGACTTAAGTTTTTGTATCAAATAGCAATAGGAAGTTTAAGTGAAGTCCGCCGTACTTACATTTAAGCTAAGAGTAACGAGTTAAAAATTTTTGTTAGAAGGTGAATACAAGAAGAAATAATTGAATGAATTTTTTGAAACTTAGCACAACTACAAAAACAAGGAATTTAATATAAAGATGTTTCTCAGTATAGATCTTAAATAAAAATCTTTTATAAGAGGTTTATAGATACTTTAAAGTAAGTTATAACTTGAACACGCACCAAAAGCTTAACTCAATAGTTCAACCGTACCAAAAGTTTAACCACTTACACAATATTTCATTTTCATGAAAATTTTACGAATCGCCTTTTACTAATTTCAAAGTTCTAAACAATCGCAATCTAAACTTTTGTATTTCAAGTATTTGTTGCCTTCAACGTGGATAATTTTTTTCCTCTAATATTCCGCGAAAGCGTCCGAATTGCGTTTAGTAGCGTTACATAGGAACGGAGGGTTGATAAATCGTGTCTTAGGCCGGTGCGGAACTGCAGACCTCTTGAGAACACACGCTTTTCAAGTGGCCACGTCACTAGCCGCCATGGTTACCTTCTCTCGTTTCTGGCTTCCCCTTCGTTTCGGTTGCTAAATATAGGAACGACTCCATGCTTCTTCCTCTCATACGATAGACGGCGATAGGTTTTTGTATTAACTTTTATTTATCCATCTGACAATTGTTATATTTATATCGTTACATTTAGTTTCGTGTATGTTTGATAAAAAATGTAAATTGCTAAGTTCGCTTCAATTTTGATGATTTCATAGTTTCCTTTCAACTATAATATTATAATAAAGGATATTTGATAATAATACTAATATAATTTATTTTCTTGTTAGAACCAACAGGTGTAAGACAAATCAAAAAAGAATACAACAAAGGAAAGGTGTAATAGGACAGGTATGTCCTTCTACTTAAAGTAAATTTTGCAAGATAAAATAATCAAAAACTGGAAAGAGCAAAAACAAAAGAAAGGAAAAACTAACCAGAAATTGGCCTATCGAGTAGAAAACTTTATCTACAGGGTATTTTTGAACATGTTTTTGTTGAAAATGTCTGAAATATACTGAGGCAATGCATTGAAAAAGTGAGCCGGAGCGAAAGAAATATCAATATTGTTGTTATTTGCTATATTTTGTGTGAACGCTTACGAGGAATATCTTTTAAATTTCTACAAAAAAACGTTTTTATTACGTTTCATTTTTTTTTTTAATATTCGTCATTAAGATTCATACACTTCGAACCAAGTGAACCAAGAACAATTTTTTTCACTATCTCTAAAACATGGTTTTTGAAAGTTTCTTGAAGAGACAAAAGTCGCTGTCCACGCACTTTTGTTTTACATTCGAGAACAAAAAGAAGTTGTCAGGCGATAAATCAAGCGGATATGGGCAACGAGACGTGGAAACGCCCTGTTCGTTGCTGCTTAGTACGAATATATTCACGTTTTGTTATCTCTTACGATGTTTTTGTAGTTTCCTTGTCGATTTTTTGAACATTTTCTTATACCAATTGACAGGAGGATTTTTGTTTGTGTTTGAGTCAAATTATGTAGGATCCATTGGGAGCAGATCTTGTTCACATCTAAATGTTGCAGTCTTCGATATGCCTAAAAATGCTTCTAGTTTATCGTAAGTTACATGCCGATCCTCTTTAATCATTGCAAAATTAACGTTTTGGTGGAATGTCTTTCATAAAAACCATGCTGGGATGCTGAGATAAAATATTATTCTTTAAAAACAAAGATAATAATCTTGAAGTCGTTTAAGCTTTTTTAAAGCTCTCTGTGAGAAGAGAAAAATGGATCCGCACCTGTCTCTTTTATTAGTATTTCCTTTTTTGAATAAGGGAACAACCATGGAACCATTAATGAAACCCGTTAAATGTTTAAGAACGAACTCAATTAAGCCTTTTTATCCCACTTTCGACGATATTTAAATTGAATTTATCTGTTTTTTTTAATATCTAACCTATTCCTCACTAATAGTTTTTTAAACATCCCATTCTCTTTAGGAAAACGGCAAAACAATATGATTATTTTAGCGATCGGGGTGGAGTTTAGTTTGTCTTCCTCCTTCCGTTATTATGTAATTACTATTTTTTCCCAGTTTTCCCTTCCATGTTAGCTTCATTTACCTCTTCATCCCATGTTTTCCTAGGCTCTATTCTTTTTGTTTCACTTATATTTCGTGCCTACCAAAAACTTGTTTATCTTGCTTACCGCGTCTCATTCTGTTGAGGTATCCCCACCATTTTAATTTCGATTCTTCTAGATGTTCCTGGTTACTTGTAGCCTCTAGTTCATTTCTAATTGTTGCATTTCTTACTTTATCCATTAATCCAACTCCGCAAATATTTCATTTGTGGTGTTTCTAGTTTCGACTGCTGTTTTTTTGTGGTAACGCAGGATTCGGCAAAACAAACGACTATAAATAGTCATAAACTGGATAGATGTATGTTTGCGCGGTTATTGTCCAATGTAGATTAGTTTCCGAGTTGTAACCACCCATTATTCTCATTGGTTTTTATGCGAACCGATTGCGAATTGATTACTGCGAAATATGGAAAATGATACATACATAGTTGCATAGACTAAAACCATTCCCCTTTCTGTTGCTTTTGCCCGAGGAAAATAGCTTTTAATGATAAATGTTTGGTGATCTGCAGTAAACATGCTTAATATTTATGAGAGACGTAAATAACAAAGCAGCAACATTAAATGTAATTTGAATATCAAACTTGACAATAAAGAATGTTGAAGTTTCAATCTTGGAAGGAACTATCAGATGTCGTTAACACAACAAAATAATTCAAAACAAAACGTTGTCTTCTGGATTACATTTTTGCTTTGTATATTTTTATTAACAAATCTAGAAAATATAATTAGGAAAGATAAAATTTTAATCCAAATAATTTGTTCCGCAGAACAGATTAATTTTGAATCGTCGTGTGCTCGTCAAAAGAAAACAATACGACGATGACGGTTCCTACGACCGGTCGCATCCGTCGGAAATAACCGTTATCCGGATTGAGTGATACTAACAATCGTCTGATTCAATTAGGGACGATTTTAGTGATGGAGAGCGGTCATCAATTAAAGCGTGACATGAGCGATTACTACGTGGCGCTGTGTAGTCATCTCTTCTCCGTCACCTCCTACCTCCGCCAATAAAGTTATCGGTCAGGTCGTCCGCGCTGCAGTTATCAACGTCTGATCCGATCGCCGAAAGATTTACGTAACGTTTTCACTTCGCTCCAGCGAGATTCTTCAATTGTGCTTCAACATCACTTTATCCAAGCGATGTTTATTTACGCATGTATTTGGGCATATAATTATATTTGTATAATATGTACTCGAGTCATTTCTATTATTTAAATAAATAAGGAATTCGGTACACGGATGCGTTGTTACAGACGCATCGGTAGGTTTGATTATTTGCGAACGTCCGTTGAATGTGCTTAATTGTCAAAGGAGATGTTCTCACACCTGTTCCTTGTATTCACGCTTCATGTTTATTTATGTTGCTTGACTTTACGAGAGAATTGTGCATCCTCCGTGTTTATCGTAACGGTTAATTTTGTATCTTAAATTCAACATCGACTGTCAAAGATCACGTTAGTATAATAAAATAACGGCGCAATTCTGCTTTCGACTTACGGTCTCGTAATAGTTTTGGTAATCTACTATAATGTTTTAAAATTGAGAAATAATTTATTTTTTAAATAAAAGATAGCTGATTTGCGGTCGTAGGTCTGGAAATGTCACCTAGACACTCTTTCGGCAGCTTAAAAATGGTAAATTACAAATAACAACGCTTTCGAAAATAAAATTGACGGAATAAAACCACTAACATCGAAATTTGTCGATTACGCTTTTTCTTGTCGGTAACGCGTCTCGTAATAAAGCCCCGCATTCTTTTTGAACACTTGAATTAAATTTGCAATTAAAGTCAAATTTAAGTACAACTACATTTGAATTTGGTTTGAAAATTATTCATTTAGTCAGATACATCTGCTCACAAAGACGATTGGAACTAAACAGGGAGATTGTCTTAATCAGGTCTTGGCACCCCTTCATCTCTTTGTTATCGATTTTTCTTATAATTAAATTTTTAGTCAACTAAAATTTCATTTCATTAAAATCGGTGGTGCAATTTTGTATCGAAATTCTAAAATATTTAAAGTCAATAACACGAAATGTCGTATACAAACTTCCGGTTAGGCAAAACATATTTTATCATTTTTGGAAAACGAATCCTTAAAGGAGTCAATTGGGGATGAACAATTTTGCATGAGCAGCTTCTGAAATTCGATAGTATTTCCTTGATTCTAGTCAGAAGCCTAAGTAGCAAATTTCGTCTTTCTTACTTAAAACATTACGCGACTCCCCCTAAACGAACTTCCCCTAAAGGGCTACATTTTTGCAATAGATAGTGAAGATGAAAGTGAAAGAGGAAATTATATTGAGAAATAAATAAATATTGTATTAAATTGAAAATAGAAATAGAAAATCCGAATATTTGCTTGCGGAATTAAACATTTGTGATCTGTACAGCGCCTTTAATTTACGACCAGTTTTTTTCTGCAATTTCAAAATTCACTAAACAAAATCAGCCTATCTAAGTTCAGCTCTCATTTTCTCACCTCATATATTACGAGGGATGTTTTCAAAGTTCTGGGAATTGTGCTCTAATTAAATCATGCAGAACTTATAGGCAATGCTATGGGTGATAGACAATTCTTGACGTGTTTATGCAGCTATCCAGTGCAGTATAGTTCAGGTTGAGTCAGGTGTTCGACTGATATAGATGCGTTTTGGTAGTACTGTTTTTGTAACCATGGAAGACGCGGTTAAATCTCAAAGAGCAATAATTTTCCTTTTTGTGGAAGGAGGTGTGAAAACTTCAGAAATTATTCAACGCCTGCAAGGAGTGTTTGGTGAGTCTGCAGAATCTGAAAGTAGTGTATATCGGTGGATCGATCGTTTTAAAACTGACAGAACATCAATAGAAGACGATTCACGCAATGGTCGCCCAAGGATATCGGTGAACGAAAGAAATATTACTGCCGTGGAGGACCTACTGAAAGAGGACAGGCGAATGACTACTCGTCGAGCTAGTGTACGCCTAGGAATAAGTACACGACAAGTTCATGACGTCTTACATGATTGGTCGTAAGCAAGGTTTCAGCCCGCTTGGTGCCAAAACTGTTGGGACCGGAACAGAAAGTTAACTTCAAGAGCTGTTAGCCCGTTACGGTGATGAATGTTGGCAACGGATGATAACCATTGATGAAACATGGATTCCTTATTACAATCTTGAGATTGAATATCAAAGTTAATCCAAAGAATGGCGTAAACCGAAAGAAGGGCCTCCATTTAAGGCGCGTACAGTTCCGTCTGTTAGAAAGGTAATGCGTACTGTATTCTGGGATTGCGAAGAGATTATTTTTATGGATTATCTGCCGAAAGGTACTACAATTAACGCAGAATATTATTCGAATTTATTATACAAACCACTGCGGTAGGCACTTGCCAGAAAACGGCCTGGAAAGTTGCATAAGCATCCGTTATTGCAAGACCACATACCGCAAGAAAGACAAAGGATGTTTTGAACGATTTACGATGGGAATTGCTTTCGCATCCACAGTTTTGAAGAAACCTTTACGGAGTGTTCGACTTGAGAGTTCAACTGACGCAAAACGTGTCATAAATAGGTGGACTGCGGATACACCGAAAAACGATGGCTTAAAAAAATTAGTTTATCGTTGGGATAAATGCATTCAGTTGATGAAAATTGACAAAATAAAAAAATTATAGTAATTTCCCAAAACTATCAACGACGATGAAACCATGCCACCAGCTCTATAACTATTATGAGCTCAAACAGATCATTTGTTCAAGCGTTAAAAATATCTGCGTTTAAGTACATTAATGAAATAGAATAATAAAACCAATGAAAATAATAAAAAAATATTTCGCATTGATATCAAAAAGTCCTATCGATGCTGTTGTCGATGAATGTGAAATGTTGCACGTCCGTTTATTACTGCCATAAACCTTCTTTCGGATACGTAGGAAGAACTGATTACAATGCTGCGTATATTTCTCGTGTATTTTAAATACATAATCATCAGATATTACTTTTTTCAATACCATAAAAAGTAATTGACGTTGTACAGTTAAATCACAGGTAATTATTGTGAACATGTAATTTTCTATGAATAGCTTGACGTGATGTTTTGGCATAGCTGACTATTTTTTATTAATGCTATTATTGAAATTTTAAGATGCGAATTGTCTAGGTGTTTGTCGGATTTCGTTTTTATATAACGCACAAAAAAAAACCTTTACAACTTTGGAGTTTCCCCTACTACTACCAAATGTTACGTAACCTTGACATATAAGAATCAATACGATTATATAAATACTTTGCATATCTAATCTATTTTTAATTGCAGATAGATGCTGATTTTCGATGCGGTGCAACGAAATTCAGCACGTTTTTTTGTTATCGTATCATATTTCACATTCTTTTAATTGAAAAGAGGCACGGAAATGTGTACAAGATGTTATTGTAATGGTTTATAGAATTCTATGAATAGAATTTATCTTATGTTAATGTCTGTCAGATGCTTATATACCGGGTGCGGAAATTATCTACTGTACCCGGTAAATTACAGCTTACGTATTCATCTAGTGGAAAAATGTTTTTATTGAACAGGTCGTTATGAAGAACCCCCATAAAACATTTTTAGACTTAGATTGCGATTTTTTTATATTATCATATTTTACTCGGCGTTTCGCTGACCATGCTGTCAGCTTCTTCAGAAGATTTCTGAAGACTTCAGTCTGACTGACAGCATGGTCAGCGAAACGTCAAGTAAAATATTAAGTACGCGACATCACCCGAAAGACATTTCTTCTATGGATTACCGTCGTGAAAGCCTACACTCAACTATTAGATTGCGATTACTTCTTTAGCTGGCAAAAAATTTAATACCAGAGTTTTTACAAATTTATTTGAATATATCAACAAGAATGAAGCCAAATTTGCAAGAATTAGTCTGATTAACCGCCACAATTCTCATCACTGAAGCAATTCGAAGCCCCACGTATGTACAATGCAAAACTTCCAGGAAATTTAATTATTCAATGTTTCAGCAATGCTAGACTGCTTCCTGACGGTGATGACTAACTTGGACATCTCTAAAGATGTTGTGTTACACATTTTCCTAAATATACTGAAAAGTATCCATTTCGTAAAAAATGTGACATTTCTTTTTTGTAAGAACAATTTGATAAAAAAGAGAAGCAAAATATAGCAAATAATCGTGGTATACGTAATCAAATGCCTGGAACAAGTCGACGAACAGACCTAGTGCTGGCTGTCGATTGTCTAACGCCACATAAACCTTAGACAAAAAAAAGTGAAGAGACCTGTATTTGTATTTTTACCGGTAATGAATGCATGCTGTTCATCTGATAATATTCTTACTTCTTAAGTAGCTCGCTATCTTGTGATTCATGACGCGCTCATAAATTTCAGCTTAAGTACTGATAAGATATTAGCGGGCCCGTAGTTGCTCGTGCAACTGATATTGCCTTTTCTAAAAGGAGTTGATAATTGTAAATTTCTAAGTTTTCCAGGCTTTGAATGATAGATTGATCACATGCATTAATGGCTTAGTTATGCATTGGATACATTGATTAACTTCAGTAATGTTGTTTTCATTTGATGTCCTTGCGGAATTTAAAGGATTTAGACAATCACTAATATCGGTATTTATAACAGGTATAATAATAATAATATAGCTTGAAAAGATTTGGATAGAGTTGACTCACAGTTAAATCAATGTAAGCTAGGAAGTAATTCATGAACCTTACTTTCATATTGCACATTATTAATGTATTTTAAACAGTAAATACAATAAAATATCAAAATTGATTTAATTTTCGACTTTTGAGTGCAAAAATCGCAACGGACTGTAAAACTTCCTAACATACAATCCATTGTTCCGATTTAACGCGTTAGAATCTACTTGTCAGATTATTGAAGCGAATTCTAGCTGAAAAGATGTATAAGAAGTAAATCCCTTCGTTACCTGGTTGTGTTGGTTTTGTTCGGCCATGGCTTTTTCTTTCGCCTGCCTCTTGCACTTGTACCTGTGGTTTTGAAACCATATTTTCACCTGCAACAACAGAAATCTAAGTCAATATTTGTTATAAAAACAACGCTTGAAAAAATAGATTCGGCAGGACAGGATGGACGTGAGAGTAGTAGCTTGCTTTTTCTTTTAATAATCGTAAAGCAGATTAATACAAAGGTATTTTTTCTGCGGTTTTGTTGCTCAAATATGGTAAAATTTACGTTTTAGAATTTGGGGATAAATATTTATGTAGTCGTGTACGTGGTTAAAACTGTCGGAATTACGACTAAAGTTAACTCTTTTTAGTTTCGCTTTTATTAAAAAAAAAATAAAATTAAATATTGATGAAGTTTACGTGTTACAGTTTCCTTGGTATTGTAATAGTCTTGTATTCTTTCAATACGCATATGATGGCACTAGACTGCCAGATTTCTAATAAAATGAAGTAGTTGTGTTACAGTCCAAATAGAAAAAAGAATAATTATATGCATATGTACATATATATTTGTATTGTATTTTTGTATCGCTATTTTGCTCGCTTGTTTATACTTTGTAGCTATTAGGATACTGCACATGTATTTTTTTTTTCTTTTGTATTAAGTTGTCCTGTAATTGGCTTTCGCTGTTGGACGAATAAACTTATTATTATTATTATTATTATATACACTGCCATTCAGAGAAGTTCGGTCGGTTGGTAAAAAACATGAAAAGGTTACAGAAACAAACGAAACTAAAAACAAAATGCAATTTTATTGTATGTACAGGTAAAAAAGACAAAAATAAATAAATAAGAAGTTATTCTGGCCTAATGTAACATACTGAACATTATATTTTTTTTTCATCGAAAAAACCCTCCTTTGCTGTTAATCACCGCTCGAACTATTCTAGACATTCTTTCGATAAGTTTTGTTAAAATGGATTGTGGAATATTAATCTATTCATGTTCCAGAATATTCCCTAAATGCTCTTGTGAAGTTGGGCATATTTTTCCGATACTCCTGTCCAGTTCATCCCACAACAACTCTATAGGGTTCAAATCTGGGGTTTGTGGGGGCCATGTCATTACTTTCAGGGTGTGCTGTTCTTCTTGCTCCTTTAGATAGTTCTTACACACTAACGCAGTGTGTTTTGGGTCGCTGTCATGCATGAATGTAAAGTTACGGCTTGTTATACGCAATCTTGATGGCACTGCATGATTCTGGAGTATTGCAAAATAATTTTCCTTCCTCATTACACCCTCTACTCTGCATAAATCTCCCGTCCCAGCAAAGGAGAAACGTCCCCACATTAACACAGAACTATGCCCTTGCTTCACTGTTGGCACAATGCAGTTCGGGATCATTTTTTCGGTTTTAGATCTTCGGACATAAACTCGTCTATTTTGCCCAAAAAACCTCAAACTTTGACTCGTCACTCCAAAGCACGTGTTTCCAATCGTCTAACGACCAATCTAGATGAGAACGGGCTCACTGTAGCCGTTTTGCTCTGTTGCCCCGACGTAATAAGGGTTTTCGAATGGCAATGCGCCCATGAAGGTCCGCTTGTCGAAGTCGACGTTTTACCGTACTCGCCGAAACTTGTTCTTCACGGCCGCGATTGACTTCGGCTGCTATTTGTGGCGCTGTTAATTTTCTATTGCGTTTGCTTAATAATACAATTCTCAAATCTTCGGCTTTTGTTGTTTTCCTAGGTGCTCCAGGACGAACACGATTTTCTATAGTTCCAGTTGTCCGATATCGCTTTACGATGTCAATAACTGTTGAACTTCATATTTATTTTTTCAGCAATTTGTCGACCCGAATATCCTTCTTCAAACAGCGCAATAATGCGTGAACGTTTTTCTACACTGGTAGGCTTGCCACGTGCCATTTTGAAGTAAATTTTCTTAAAACTTTCGCGCAAAAACGACAGATGCACACCAAGACACGTTTAACAGTAAAATGAAGCAAATTTATATCTTTACGTCTGTGATAAATAAACAAGAATACGGCGGTATATTTCCTAAACGTATTGTTCGTTAATAATCCCCAAACGACCCGTTTCAAAAGATCGGTACTTCCGAGAAATTCTTGGAATGATAATAAAAGGGACTTTATTGTGGTTGTCGCAATATTTCTACTTTACATAATAATTTACGGCTTTAATCCCTTAGAAAAGAGTGTATGCTTAATATTTTTCTAATTTTATGTATTAATAATTGTATACAGTGTGATATAATAGATTTTTATTGTATGACCGAACTTCACTGAACGGCAGTGTACATTAATAACAGATTACAACGTTGCTTATGATTTCGACAGATCGTAGGTAATTTTAGACAACATTCTTGAGCAAAAGCTGTTTAATTTACCGTCATGCGAACAATCGATATTTGGATGACCCAAATACAAAAAACCGGAGGATTCCGGTCGTAGGCATCGTAAGTGTTATTCTATGCACGCATCAAAGTCACGGGAAATTCCATCAACATAATTGCAATTGTAACAATCACAACATAAACACATATACACCTCTCCTTCTAGATTTCTCTATTTGGCCCTTATTATTCAACAACAGACTACGTAAAGGATGCATCGTCCCGTATAGGACATTTACGATAGCAAATGAGGTACATACGTCATTTAAAATGCTGTAGTGTCACGACAAAGTTGCCAATTTTGTTTGTCAACATGGAAACAGACTATCAGGCTATATAACTGTTAAACAATATTATTATTGATAATCGGTGAATAAACAGCCCCTTAACTCGCCAGAATCGTATTTACTGTTAATAATAATGATTCTTCTTGAAGCTAATTTGGTTTAGTGCTTCTTTCCATAGTTGAAGGCATCCTTCCTACTCTCTAAAAGCGAAATACTGTTAATATGAAAATTGAAAATATTTGGCACATATACCTACCTCCCACACAGAGTCTCCGTGACCCGTTGTTGTCGCGTTCTGCTTCGAAATACGCGACTAGCGAAACTATTAATTTCTTCGACCATTTGCTTATTATATAATGCTTTAGTTTTAATAAGAATATATATAAGGCAAGCATGGAATTTCAGCGACAGTGAGTACCAACATTGTATATTTTATTAAATTAGGAAAAGATTATTTTAATCATTTGCTGTTACGTGGCCCGAAATTACCAGTAATGATGTACCTGGTCTGCTATTGTCAGCAATGCTAGAAAGAATATATGTTCTTTTATTGACAATAAACTGAAATATATTTCAGGAAATGTGACAAAAACACAATTCATTAATTTAATGCCAGACTTTTCCTTTCCTCGGCTTTTCTTTGTCTTTTTCGCTTTTGGATCCATCTTTGAGTCTTTATTCTTTTCTTGTTTAGTCTTTTGCTAGGGTTTGGTGCTACGTCGTCCGTTTTACTAGGGTCTGTGCAGAACGTTCGTGTATTAATACCATTCACGTCAATGTGTAGGTCCAGCTAGGCTCAATACATGTTGGTCTAGAATAATTTTGCTGTCATAAGATAATTGTAATCTTGTCAGTGGCTTTACCTTTGGCAAAGAGTTTCACGCAGGATTTCCTCGAAAACATTCGTTTGGTGCTCAATTTTCTTTTTTGAGACCGAGTCATATGTGTTACGTTATTTAAATAACTTGTTGTACTTCTTCATTCAAATCCTTCTTTTTTTTTCATTTTTGGTAAACACACACAATAACATGCTTAATATTTCTAATAGCGGGATGTCGTGCTAGAATATTACTTTTATAGTTATAAAATTGCAGGTATTTTATCAGTAATCAAAATGTTGCGTATTGAAACTGTGGCTATACCAGTTGTTGCCGCAATAACCATCAAAAGCATACTATAGGTGCCCACGAAACATTATTGCGGCAATTAAGGACGGAAGACGTGGAACGGCGATTGAACATCAAATAACAAAGAAGAATGCGAAGTGCAATTAGTTCTATTGAACTCGCGGTATAATACAAAGTTTTTTATTCCTAGTGTAAACACAAATCTGCTGCAAGAACTTCCAAACGGTTACGAAATCGTACAATGCAACTTCATCTATCGCAAGCAGACGTGTACATTACTTTAATCCCAATATGCAATCATTTGTAGACTAGAGTAATAATTTGCCCAAACGCGACTCTCATAATCGTTTACACATATTGAGAGCAGCTCTAGCAAGTTTTACTTGCAGGTGTTCACGAACCTTTACGCGTATATATTGAAACGGAATCACTGTCGCATCTTTTTAGGCCGGTCGAAGTGAAGCGACAGTCATGCGACTACGCAGAAAGGAGCTGTCGTAGCCCCGATTGCAGGCTGTCGCCCCCTACGCCATTCCGTGGAGATATAGAAATTAAAACCAAAGGAAACTATTTAAAATGATAGCTAACACAATTTTTTAAAGGTAAACTTATACAGAGACAGCCTGTATAATGTCATTTAAACTTGATAACTTAATCTAAATATTATGTAAAACAACCAAAGACAAGGATAGTGGACGTTGATAAATAGTATATAAGAATTTAGTAAATGTAGTTTTAGAATAGATTAAGTTAAATGTGCATTACCGATAAAACTATTAAACCTAAATATCACAAATTTGAGCTTTTTTTGAAAGAAAACTTATACAAAAGGAAGGGAATATTCAAACATCAGGTACAGAGTTGTACCATATTATCAGTAAATTTGCTTCACAAGGAAGATGCATCGAAATTATTCGGTACCATACTAGAATTATTAATAGAAAGATTTAAAATAAGAAAATTGGTAAACATAGGTGTCAAATTTACCTGAATTCAATGGACTTGATTATTTTCCAAATTAAAAAAGGAATTAATATTTCTTTTTCTGATATCTTCTTCTTCTTAAAAAAGATACCTATGCTATTTTGTTTATTGTAAGCTGTAACCCAATGAGGAGTCGTTTTGGAAAGAGACGCCACTCCACGATTCGCTAAATTTTAGTAGAGCCGGAACTCTCATCAGAGGTAGAAGTGTGCTGCGTTTCTCTATAAAACGACGCCAGAATTTATCAAGTATTTCCTCACAAGTTATTGTATCAGCACAATTCAATCAACATACCTAGTAATTCCTGTATTTGTTTAAATATTTATCCTAGGAGCCCTACATCCTAAATTATCAGGAGGTAACCTTCCAGAATTCTTCATGAGAAAACCCGCTAGTAACGCTTATCCCATCAACCGCTTCATAGCAACCTGAACAATTAAGGTACTGGTCCTACTTTATCCTACTTTACACCTATTACCACTCACCGAATAATAAAATTCTTCCAGTTTATTTGTTAAATAATCATTTCGTTAAAAATTTAATTTGTTGATCTAACTTAGTATTTAAGGTTATAAACGCTTGTATAAAAATAAGTCAATATTAAGCTTTGACAGATCTAATTTAATATCTCATTAGTCCTGACCATATAAGGCAGTAGACACATTATTAAATATTTTCTTTTTTTATTTTTATTTAGGAAAATACGTTAATCTTTGTTTTTTTTGTATTAAATTATTGTGGTTAGTTGTAAATAGAAAATAAAAGTTGTTGTATTCAAAAAGTCTATCTTCTCGTACTTTGCACCCAGCCAGCCCTGCAACCTATGCGTTCGAATCCAAAAATAATACATCGTGGAGCTATAAAAGGTAACAACCTCGAATATATAAAAACAAAAAGCAAATTTACACGTTTATTTGTTTTGCTAATCAATCCCTTGTTTCATTATCACCAATTAAAGACCGATATAATATATAAAGCCAGCTAATCATTTAACTAATCGAAAATGGCACTGAACGCATAGCTGGGAGTCAACCTTTCTTTTTTTTTGTATAACTTAAAAATCATTCGTTCTTAAATTCTTCCGTTTCACATCTATTTGTCTTTGAATATTGATATTCGCTTTCTTGAAAATCTTTTCTAAATACGTGTCTGTGTATCGGCAGTTATACGCATATACTTTGCCCACGCATTCCTCTTCATAATCTCTACCTTCCAGCAAAATAAACATAAGAAATTCATGCGCCTTCTACTTGATGAATACCAGTAATTTTTAACTGATTTTTGGGCTAATATCTCCAGAATACAATTAAAATATGCAGGAACGAGCAGAATTAAATACTTCGTACAATTTACATTAGTTTACATATCATTTCATATTCAGTGGGTCACTAGGCTGCGGTTTTATTTTTGTTTCGCGAAAGTGTACTAATATTTATAAACGAAAGTCAAATATGAATTAAAACGCCTCACAATGTCGTACAGTATAGGCGAGTATATTTATACGAAAATTTTTTATGCTTAATTAATTTTGACCTGCGGTGCTTACATTGAAGATCGTAGGAAGTGAATGTAACTTCGTATGTTACACAGCATTATCAGCGTGATGTTTGTGAGATTCATTATTATGATCGCATCTTAAATACCTGCCAAATTGTGACTTGACGTTGATTAATTTGCAACACTAGTACATGCACATATTTTGCATATTTTACAAAAACATGACTAACATATACCCGATATATCGTAACAACGATGCACGATTAATAATACTTTTGTAAAGCACCTCTGAACTTTTCTATAATTCAAATGGCTTGTACTTCCGAGTACTACTCATCGATTTAGTGATTTATAAGCACATTAACGGAAAGCCCACGTTTCCCTGAGTCCAAAAGTACTTAAAAATCAGTTTAAAAAGTGCTATTTCTAAGTTCCGTTCGCAGGTTTTTTGACGTTTCTGAAGAAAAATTAATTTGACGATCTACACTGCCGTTCAGTGAAGTTCGGTCATACAATAAAAATCTATTATATCACACTGTATACAATTATTAATACATAAAATTAGAAGAATATTAAGCATACACTCTTTTCTAAGGGATTAAAGCCATAAATTATTATGTAAAGTAGAAATATTGCGACAACCACAATAAAGTCCCTTTTATTATCATTCCAAGAATTTCTCGGAAATGCCGATCTTTTGAAACGGGTCGTTTGGGGATTATTAACGAACAATACATTTAGGAAATATACCGCAGTATCATTCTTGTTTATTTATCGGAGCCGTAAAGATATAAATTTGCTTCATTTTACTGTTAAACGTGGGTTGGTGTGCATCTGTCGTTTTTGCGCGAAAGTTTTAAGAAAATTTACTTCAAAATGGCACATGGCAAGCCTACCAGTGTAGAAAAACGTTCGCGCATTATTACGCTGTTTGAAGAAGGATATTCGGGGCGACAAATTGCTGAAAAAATAAATATGAGAAGTTCAACAGTAAATGACATTATAAAGCGATATCGGACAACTGGAACTATAGAAAATCGTGTTCGTCCCGGAGCATCTAGGAAAACAACAAAAGCTGAAGATTTGAGAATTGTATTATTAAACAAACGCAATAGAAAATTAACAGCGCCACAAATAGCAGCCGAAGTCAATCGCGGCCGTGAAGAACAAGTTTCGGCGAGTACGGTAAAACGTGGAGTTCAACAAGCGGACCTTCATGGACGCATTGCCATTCGAAAACCCTTATTACGTCGGGGCAACAGAGCAAAACGGCTACAGTGGGCCCGTTCTCATCTAGATTGGTCGTTAGATGATTGGAAACACGTGCTTTGGAGTGACGAGTCAAAGTTTGAGGCTTTTGGACAAAATCGACGAGTTTATGTCCGAAGATCTAAAACCACAATGCAGTTCGAGATCACTTTTCTCCCGGACTGCATTGTGCCAACAGTGAAGCAAGGGCGTAGTTCTGTGTTAGTGTGGGGATGTTTCTCCTTTGCTGGGACGGGAGATTTATGCAGAGTGTAGGGTGTAATGAGGAAGGAAAATTATTTTGCAATACTCCAGAATCATGCAGTGCCATCAGGATTGCGTATAATAGGCCGTAACTTTACATTCATGTATGACAACGACCCAAAGCACACTGCGTTAGTGTGTAAGAACTATCTAAAGGAGCAAGAAGAACAGTACACCCTGAAAGTAATGACATGGCCCCCACAAAGCCCAGATTTGAACCCTATAGAGTTGTTGTGGGATGAACTGGACAAGAGGATCCGAAAAATATGCCCAGCTTCACAAGAACATTTACGGAATATTCTGCAACATTTATGGATTAATATTCCACAATCCATTTTAACAAAACTTATCGAAAGAATGCCTAGAATATTTCGAGCGGTAATTAACAGCAAAGGAGGTTTTTTCGATGAAAAAAAAATATAATGTTCAGTATGTTATATTAGGACAGAATAACTTTTTAATTATTTTTTTTTGTCTTGTTTACCTGTACATACAATAAAATTGCATTTTGTTTTTAGTTTCGTTTGTTTCGGTAACCTTTTCATGTTTTTTACCAACCGACCGAACTTCTCTGAACGGCAGTGTACATGCGTTACTAAAAGTAACCGGAAATTAGGAACTTTTCTATACGCAATATGAATTATCTAATGTTTATAAATTGTAAATTATCCTCAAGAAATAAGTCCCTGACATCATTTAACATGAAAACTAATTTTGCTTTGTCATTATGTTAACAAAACAAGAAATAAAACCATTTTTTTTGTTCAATTTCATTACATAACACATATATACACCATAGTTAAAATGCTTTTGTGAAAAATATAGAAAAAATTTGGCTTTTCTCTGGTCAATATCTTGAATGCTTTCCCGAAGTGGTGCATAGATTTTTGAATAAAGATATTTTAAACAAGCGTAAGTGCAACGATTTCATGGAGTCTGCAGAAAGGGTGTTTCATATTTATTAAATTAAGAGTTATTATATATAAAGTTGGTGGTGACAGAGCAAAATTATTGTCTTCACGTTAAAAATTACCAGAAACTTATATCTTTAAACTTTATTATCCCTGGGTTACTAACAACGAAAAAAACCTCACAAACTTTTCTTACATTTACCTCCTGCTGCTGCTATGTTCTATGAACAAGTAAAATGTGTTGCAAAATTTGCATTGGTTGAACCATTTTTTTTTCTCGGTGTACAAATAGCTGCTAAATCAAAACGAAGGTATGAATCAGTTTGAAACTTTGTTCGGCACAGTTTCAAAGATAGCTGGCACAAATACTTAAATAGCTGCTTATAATAATAGCTAATACAAAAAATATTTGGCGACAAGGGCGGTGTACCGAAACACCAGTTCAAACATGGAGATACTTAACTACAAAAACGGATTTTTTTTAATAGAATCTTCCATTTATTTTCATCATTTCTACACACTTTACTTCAAAATAACGGTAAAACATTGCGCCTCTTATGCCTACTGATTGACATTGGATAGAAGTGAACAAATCTTACTTACTAAACATTAAACAATGTTTAATATCGTGAATCTCTCTGTATTGAGAATCTTTTGTCAAGGACATGTATTTTAATATTCAATTGTTTCTGAAAATGTATGTAGCTAATTGTCATCACTGGAAGGTGATTGATAACCTGTACTAAAGATTATATCGTATGATGTACCTTCAATAAAATTAAAAGTCAAAGGTGCAAACTTTTGCAAAGGAAAAAACCTTGATTACATCATTGCAGATTTTCCATGTAGATAGGTTACAATGTGTATGTACGCATGCGCATCTGTTTTCATTTATATACGGTTTCGTTATGTATCAAAGAAGATATTTAAGCATTAGTTAAATTGAATGAATGAAACCGTATAATTCGTATTCCAGCAATATACATATTATGCGATAAAATTAAATAAGATGTTCGATAAGTACATGTAATTATAGAGTTCTTTAGAAATACGAAAAAACCCGCGAATTATAAGCTAATTAGTTTAAATACGCACGAATCGCGAAAGACTCGGGTTCCTTTCGCTTTGCAAATATTAACAGAAATACAGAATAAAGCAATGGCTAGGCAGAATCTTTTGAACACACGAGGCATATTTTGAATTAAATGTGAGCATTAACACTCACAACTGCAGGATATGGGCAAAAAGTAATTCAAATACGATTGTTCAGCAAGAATTGCAAACTGCCGCCTTTATCACTTCGTATAGACGCCACTCCTCTCTTCATGCTCCACGTAGTCAGTCGCCAATTGATGTTCAGAAACGTTATTAATGCATGTTTCATCTTTGGCTTTGTTTTTCTAATCTTAATTTCTAATTCGTTTCCTGATGTTACCATTTATTCCTTTTGTAGCTAGCGGATTTTAGTTTCTTCGACAGTTATTTTTCTTTTAATAATCCATGGTGACTCTGCGTGAGATAATGGTTGAAAAAGTTGAAAAACGTCAACAATTTTCTTACAAACCCTTTTATTTTCAAAATTACGCGGCTGGTTTCGTATTTAACGTATTGAGCTAATGATGTATTTGTTAAATACGAAACCGGTCGCCTGATTTTGAAAATAAATGTATTTGTGAGAACATTTTGGACCTTTCAACTTTCTCAACTTGACCATCATCTCACACAGAGTAACCATGAGGTCTGATGATGTATTTGTTAAATAAGAAACCGTTTTTAAAATAAAAGAATTTGTGGGAAAATTTTGGATATTCTTCAACATTCCCAACTTTACATTTTTTTTTTTTGGTTTTCGACTTTATTTTGCTATTAGTTTTAGAATTATTGTATTTTAGTTTGCTCTACTGTATCTCGGTGGTGGTGACTGATGACAGTGGGCCGCGCACAACGATTCGACTTCCTTGAGTATTTTCCTGATATATTGTACAGGTACATTGTACTATACAACGGAAATAGAGGAGGAAGTCAAATTGTGCGCGACCCTCGGTTACGTCATCAGGCTATATTTATTTTTCTTTTAATTGGGCATTTCCAGAATTCGATTTTATTTTGATTAAATTTGATTTCCTTTTATCGCCTATTACTGGAATTAATTTTTATATTAATTTGGGCAAATATATTAATTTAGTTTTAATTGTTTTCTTTTGTATTTACTATTTTACCTAAAAAACTTTCCACCAAGAACTCTCATAAATACTTGGCTCTCATAAATATATACATCAAGTTTTCTAATAGAACTTATTTCTGTGAAAGTGGAATATGGACAAACGAAAATAGTAACGATAGATGGGGAACGATATATTCAGATGTTGCAAGGCTTTATACTGTTAGCATTACAGAATCACGGCATTGACAACATTGTTTAATGCAAGATGATGCTGCACCCCGCATAGCCAATAGTGTAAAAATACTACGCAACACATTTGGCAACCCTACAACGCGCGACAAGTTCTTATTAGGAAACCCAACGATCGACAGAGAGACACGCTACAGATATATGATCAGAGCCTAGTCTTGAATCAAAAAGCGTTAAACACACATTTTTTTGATAGGCAATTTATTTTTAACAATTGAAAGTTTTACACGTGTCTGTACATTACATATAAACAAATTTTTGCATTTGACTGTATGTCTTTACACTGATACCTGCGGGATTTAACATCTTTGAACTGCTGAAGTGGCTAGAAAATTTAAATTCTAGCCACTTCCTCTCGAGTAACTATAGTGGTAGCTTGTTCTTTTTGAACTTGAACTTAGCTATTGTTAGATATTTTTTTGCCGCTTTGCACTTATCCACATGTTTGCTTCTAAACAATAACAATGGGCTATCAAATTTAGGAAAGTTTTCCAAGCAAATGTTTTCTTTAATTAGCAATGATTGTAATCAGCATTTAATTTGTGGATTTTTACCTGCCACATATTTCGTAATCACCTTCGATCTGAAGATTTTTTGGTCCTGGGGACATTTTAACTCTATAAAGTTAGATAACATCATTCAATATAGATCACCGTACACTTCTTTTAACCGCATTTTGTATGAAGATTTAATTTTTGAATAATTTAAAATTACATATATCACAACCACCTCCATTTAGGAGATTTCATGGCTCGGAAGACATTTCGCTTGATACATTGTCTGCGTACTTGGACATTAAATTAATTATATGGTCTACCAAGATCTTCGACCACAGGATTTCTTCGTTCTGATGAGATCTTACCGTGTAATTGGGATTATGGACTAAAAGAAACTTGCAGGTTAGGTTATGTTATTAGTTTATTATATTATATTCTAATAATAATTATAATTTGTAATTACCGCTATTGAACCAACTATTAATTTTCATTTCGATACGAGCTCGTGATTTTTTGCATTTACACATAGTAACTTTTGTAAATTTTATTAATTTCAATTCCACCACACTTCATTTTGTAATGTCAATAATCATTAGTGTTAAGAACAAGTATTCTAAATTACATTTTACTCAATATGATTTGCAACTCAAGTAATTATTGACTGGTCCTTTTGTAATTATATTCTTCTAATTGATTCTTATGTTTTGTTTTCCTGTACCCCTTCCCGTAGGATTCCTACTGGCGCCCAAATTAATAAAATCTAATGAAAATTAGGACCACGACCGTTGTCTCTATCGAAAACGAGCAGCCGCCCAAAAAAGCACTTTGTAGCATTCACCAATATTTACAGATATGCCATTAATAAGGGTAAGGTAAGTCAATCTAGTACAATCGGTTAGTGCATTAATTAATAGCGTTGTAGATTTTCACATCATCTGCATATGTTGCAAAATCTAAAGGAAAGTTACGGCCATTTCAAACTGGGAACTTGTGAATAAGCTATATTTCAGAAACAATAGTAGCATGTTCGAAAAATCGCAATAATCCCGAGGACAGGTTTCATTGAATTTAATACATTAAGGGTATTTTTAAATTCACCTTGAAATACTTTCATTTCCTTGAATATGTATAAAAAAGATCGATACAAAAGAAAATAGCTTACAAATGGGTCACTATTAAGAAGCTGTTATTCGATATTTTAATTAATTGCTTTGATTTGTTTTCAATTCTTACAGCAAATGAATAATGCATCGAAATGCAACGGGTGAAAATACTTTAGAAATGTTGTACATGAGCACGCAGGCGTTCTAACATACAGTTTTAACCTCCGCAAATAACGATATTTGTCTAGAAACTACTGTAAACTTCCCAGTGAATTGAAAACACAGGTAAAAGCGTATTTGTCTTAAATGAAGTAATATTTTTTCTAGAGCTTCTAGGCAGCGTATGGCACACACGTACATACATACACATGCGTGTATATGGATGTAGGTTTACTGTACCATCGCCTACTGTTTGTGCTGTTAATCCCCGGTAGCTAGGAGTTCGGTACTTAGCGTACTGTGTCAACATTTGGAGAGTTTTGATTAGTTGAAGGACAGTCGCACATATAGTCTTCTGCTTAATGCTAATTACTTGCTTGTGAACGTATGCGATGTGCAATCTGAAGACGTTTGCTAATTACCTGGCTTGTACGCTAGTGTGAGCGAACGTGAGGTTCTTTCGCGTATGTATACGGGAAAATGAAGAAGGTCGTTCAATTGGAGTGGAAATTATTTCCCTTTGGCGAAGATAATAAGCGGCGAAGAAAGTTGACGTTCGTCGTTTATGATCTAGAGAACTCGAGCCTGAATTGTTTGAGTACATTTATAATGACCCTTACGGTTTACATCGCGTTTAAACCTGTCCACAGGTATATACGCGTACCCGAATTACGTGCGTTCGTTAAATATTTGTACTGGCGATGATTGTATTGTGAAATGTCCATTTGTAATGTTGCAGGGGCGGTGCGCCCATAAGACCGCAAAGTCGCGCGCTCTCCCCGATGTCTCCTTTAAAAATGCAATTGAATTCATAAATAAAATTATTTAAATTTATATTACGTAATTATTTCGAAAATACAATTTAAATATCCCGCGGCTTCCTACTTATTCCGTGGTTAATTGTATTGTTAGATGAATTATCCACCTTATACTGTCGGCAATTCCTGTCTTTTTTTTTAAGATATTTTTTATATCCTCTCACCAAGAAAGCATTGAACGTTTTACTTCTACCATAATATATTCAAAAAAAAATTGGAGTAAGTGGAACATTTTGTGCTTTCTAATATATTTTAAAAGATCATTTAATAATAATAATATTGTACAGTATTCTACCGAAGAACGGAATGGACTGGCCCTCCTACCACTTTTACGTTAATTGTAAAGCACTTTTAGTCCTGCTAGAAGGCTCAGCTTTTGCATGTTGGCTCCCTTCGAACGTGCAAAATATGTTGTCTATATCACAACCAAAGTACGAATTTGGCTAACTCAATTCCGGAAGTAGATATAACTGTAAAGGCCGATTTCCATCGCGTCAAGGTGCTTCTTGCAATTGTCTTCGTGTATTTAAATGATTTGTTTCCATTTAGGCGGCGCCACGCCGATTATATTAATTCGTATTTGACGCGTCGTATTAGATTGGAAACTGTGCAGCAAGTTCAGACACTGATAAGGGCTCTGGACGAAACAAATGAGGGGTGCCCCGGAGAAACCACATTTGAGAAAAATAGCTGTCCATCCTATTTCCATGGTGAACTGGTTCCGTGGGTGAATGGAGTTTAGGTCTTGGAGAAACCCATTTCGCGTATCCGCATGAATTCTCAGAGATCAGAAGGTGTACTCTCGTGCTTGGGCCCGATGATGCGCGATGTATACACGAAACCGGCGGCTTAATCATTAAATAATGATATTTATGAGTTGATTAGACCTTTTTCTATTATTTTATCTGTGCTTAAATATTTATTTTCCACTTTTGTTGTATTATTCTTTATATTTATCAATAACTTGTGTAATTAGCGCTGACTTTAAATTTTGTACTATTTTATAACTTTGAACAAAAAACAAAATGAATTGTGGGTTGATAAATAGCGTAGTGTTATAATAAGGTGTCTACAAATTGTTATTTGGATGTCTTTGAATTGCTAATCAATTAGAAATCTGCAAAAATCAATGCGGATACTGTACAAGCCTATTTATGTACATTACCTGCCTTAGTCACGGTATATAAACGTATCAATAAGCTTTCGCCGGAAACTATGGACTCTTAAATTTTTAAACTCAAAAATTTGAGTAAGTAAACGTATCACGTAATTGGGAAACTTCAAAAGGAAAACAAGCTCAATTAGGAAGTAATATAGTGTATTTGATTTTCACGTAACTCTTAGGAATTTACGTCTATTAAATTCTTTGCGTATTCTTAGTTGGAATTTACGTTATTATATAACATATAATCTTTGCTTCAATAATGTACATGGGAATTCAAGTAATTTACTACGTTCACGGTGTAATAATGCACTTTAACAGAAATAACATTTCCAATGTTATATTTTCTCCATTCATAAATCCATTCAAAGAATTCATAGATGCGGAATTCCCTCATTTGAGAGTTTCTACTGAACCTCCTGATTCGGGTCCTCGCATGGCAAACAAATAAGAGGGACATAAAGAGTAAATTCTACTCCAATTATCAGATCATAACCGTGTACATGGCATGAGTTTATAATTGACGGCAAACCGCATAGAAACCTGTAGAATCATTTTCGAGGTCCGCATACAATGCTAACCGGCCGCCTTCGTCTTTATGATCGTCATCATTATTATTATTGTCGAGGCAACCCCGAACACTTGTACGTACCGTCCGAAATTCGTGAATGTGTCCGGTGAAGCGAATGCACTTTCCACCTACGTGTACATACGTATGTCTCGAACTATTGCTTAGCTTGCTGTGCGACCTTTCCATTCAGAAAACTAGTTTCGAAGGGCCCCTTTATTCGTATATGTGCTATTATTATTTTAATTGCCTCTTGATAAGAGGGCGTTCGCGTATTTCGAATCTCTTAACTTTGGACTCGTAAGTGCGTACAGAAAAATTTATTGATTTACGAATACGTTTCAAATTACCTACCATATATGTTATAGCGACAATTATCAGATTCTTGTTTTAATTAAAGTTGCTTTATCTAGTTTGCTTGCTGCCAACATAACATGTTCATTACAAACGTTCGTTAGTATTACTCTTTGATAAATTCTCAGAAGGTCAAAATAAAAAAAAGGAGACAATATATTGAGTATGATTGGTTTAAACCATTTGTTTTTTTTTGTTTTTAAACTTGGACTTAACTGAACCATGGTCCTCGATCGAGATGGTTGGTTTCCTTCTTACCTTATTTAGTTATTTCGACAATTTTGATTTTTTCTTTCATAAGCACTTTTCTAACAGTACGGTGGCGCTTGCTACACATCACCCGAAAGAATGGCATTATTGCGCGAGACATTTCCCGGCTGTGTTTGGGCGATTGAACGACCAAAATTTTCCGCCTAAATCTTACGTCTTTGAACATCCATTTCAGGAGTTTTTTCAAAAGTCTATATTAACAAGCTCTCGACCACCCAAGCCTTAAAGGAGGAGATTAGACATTATATTACAGAAATAGAGCCACAATTATGTCAAACCGTGTTTGAAGATTTCGTCAAAAGAACACAAACGTGCCAACAAAGCTTAAGAAGGCGTTTATCAAATGTGTTGTTCTGCACATAAATCTCACGTGTTTATTTTATAATTAAATTAGAATGTCGGTAATTCCTCAGCATTCCGTATGTTTCAGGAAAAAACTTATTGCCGTATTGCCGAAAACCCGAAGAAATGCTCAATTGACACATTGGTCCCTAAAGAAACAACGGCATTTCGCAAAAATCTCAAATTATCTCCGAAACGAAACTAAACGGTTGATATGAATTCGTTGTTTCACTGACTTCTACGCACGTTGTGCATTGTTACTGCCAGAAACGATTACCTGACAAATCTCCGATCATAATAGAGGCCGAGTTGAGCATATAACAGTTCCCTAGGGCTACATTATTGCTTCTCGGCGTGCGCCGTAATCCCTTATTAAAGTGGGTGTGCCCCCGGTTCAAACACGTATTAAACGGGGATTAGCATAATTGACCATCGTTTAAGAAACAATAACAGTGACGTTTCGTCAAACGACGGGCAAATATTAAGCTTAGGAGAAATAATAGTCCAAGAAAGTTTGCTCTATCGATTATATTCCATTGTGTGCGCGTTTTTAATGAGAATATCGAAGCGTGCCAGGCACGTCCTGTATTAAATTTTAATAACACGGCCATCCATAAATTAAATACGCCGTTACTGGTAAAACATGTATGTTTAGGGACCATATAAACCAATAATTGAAGCCTAGGTGATCTTATAAGAAAAAAAGGAAATAATCCGCGCCCCTTATGCACTTCACATACAATTTAATGTATAATGTTACAAGGATTAATTAATAAAAACTTACGTACAGTGTGACCCATTTGAAATGGAAGTACTCTTATAGAACTTATATTTTATCAAAAAATCTACTTCCACACAAAATTTTAGAAAAATAATGATAGCAAGGGCTGTGACGTAGTATGTTAAACAATGCAAAAGTATTGGTAACCTCCGCACCACACATCAATCCGGGATGGCCGTTTCGAGGATATGAATGATCTACCGGTGACCGAATAATGTGAGAAACCTCTAAAACTAACACGCTTGTTCTATCCCTACTTTCGAGAAAGATATTATTTACAAGTACCTACTTTTACCGCTTCGTGCCTTAAAACTAAGACGCGCGAAGAAATACGGAATACGGACAAATAGCCGGAAGCGTCTCTTGTTATTGTAGCTTGAGACATAAAATATTTGCAAGGATTACCCCAATAAATCGAATAGAACTGGGTACGACAACGGTCCGTCCTATCTATTCATCGGATTTTTGTTGCCTTGTCTCGTACGCGTCTAATTCCCGCGACGAAGTTACGTTCTTAATCAATTTCAAGTTTTCTAATTTAATATTATGCTCGGTTTCGTTTATGTGTTGGGCTACACTTGACGAATCTAATCTACCGAAGCGATAACACCTGATATGTTCTTTAAATCTGGTGCCTATCGCTCTCATCGTTTTACCAATGGGTGCACACTCGTTTCTGCAGGCCTTAAATTAAAATCTCATTATTGTAGCAAGCAGGATGCAATTTCTACTTGTATTTATTCAATTACTTTAAAAACCTTCAAAATTTTCCAATGTATACTCTTTCATATATTAATCGATGCAGGCCCTTGCGAGACATCCTGTATAAGAATTTAAAGTATATCCCATACTTTGCGACAACTCCATACTATGAATTAAAAGAAAATGTTGTTAGAAAGTAAGAAACTGACGAGTAACGATTATCAATTTGAACGTTAATGTGCTGTGTACGTATACCAATAGTATTAATAGAATACGTTATTTGAGCTAAGTGAAGTGACAACAATATATTGACCAATAGTTTATCATTGAAATTGCAATGTCAACAAGTTTCGATTGTCATTAATTATAATTGACGCCTTCTAAATTGGTACTGTGGTAAATATATTATAATGTAGCAACGTATAAAATGTATACGTATGTAGATATTAATGAGTTTATTATATCTTTAATATGCATATGTATACATGCTTATTTTTTGCAAGCAAACACACCGAAAGTGTCCTTCATAAGTGAATTGTACATGTATTGTCTAGAAAATTATATGACACTAATTAGGTAACTTTGGTACAAGCACTCTTAATTATCTGAACGTATAAAGTATTAACAGAATATGTAAAGAAATTCAATTCAAATTCATTTTGAAATCGATCTAAACGTGTTTGCAGCTAGCAGCCTTATTATACGAACGAGCAACCTTTAGGCATAAAATCCAATTTTTCGTTGTTGCATTTGATACGCGCGTAATGCAGCAGCCATCACGACGTACGCCACTTGAAAATCCTAAAACGTTTTTTAGCATTCAAGCTGTGTAGTTGCCACGACAGCTGGTTTCTCTTGGCCGAACACAATAAGTACTCGAAAATCTGCTTGATCGAACCGGTAGTTTATAGACCGTCGCGTATATGCTACTAGCCGCTATGGCGAACCCTGCCGTAATTCAGTTTGCTCTGTAACTGGCTGCATTATAACTTTGGCTGCCGTTGTTGCCGAATTTGCCGTTGATGTCCGCGTGGGGTCTTTCTATTATACTCCAATGCTTAACAGGGTACTATCCCCGAAAACACCCTCACCAAATGATTTTCCCAACACGTCACGATGACGCTTATCTCTGTATCTTCTACTGACACGGTTAAATAGCGGACGAATTGGAAAGAACCAACCAGCGCGTTGGGGCCGTTGAGTGAAAACGGTATTAGGGGGTCGATCGACAAATTGTTGTGTTTTAATTTGCGGTGGGGTGAGACTGCAGTTGGATTGTGACAGATTAATCGTTCGGTTACAAAATGGAGTACCTACCCTACTGATTTTCCTTTGTTTTATATATACAAAAGGATCCCGAACTATCCCTTTCTCATACTAACTTTTGAACGACAGAAGCTAGCTTTTTTAGAAAAAAATAGGTCGATTTTTGTCGTTTTTGGAAAGATAATCGAAAGACCAATCCAATGATGCCACATGTATCATACTTTAACTTAAGAAATATGATGATATACAGCAATTAAGGTCTTGGTAATCTGTTTTTGTTATTTCGCAAAGAACACCAAATTATTTTTCGCGACTCCAGTTTCGTTAAAAGAGCTCGTTGCTCAGCTAAGTAATCATAACAATTGCAAACTGTGAGCTCCCAATTCCAAAAGCATAAATTATTGTTATTTATTGTTACTATATCCTGTTTTTGTCAAACTTTCGTTGTTTTTGTTACTATTTTCTGTTATTTCAACTTGTTTTGTTAATTGTTATTTCTTCTTTACTTTATCGAACTTTATTGTAATTAATTAACTAATGAGTTTATGGTAGGTTCGTTTAAATTTGCTAATTTTTTATTTAAGTTTCTTATATGTTGTTTATTCTACAAGGGCTTCCGCATGGGCCACGTAACATAAATTTCAAAAGAACCTAATTTTAATATTCGGTGAATTTAGCAACAACTACCAGGAATTGGAAAATAATGAATACTGTCCTTGTGAACTTTGCGTTAAGTGTGGCAAATAAGGTGACAATTGTTGCCAAATTTACATAATGTTAAAGTTGGTTCAACAGTTTTGCATGGTTCGTGCGAGTCATTATAACACTAAAAATATTTTTCAAAAAACTAACAGGTTTAAACAAACCTACCATAATTAATTAATTGTTAATTGTCAATTGTACAATTATCAAAATGAAAGAAAATAATAACGAGAACAAAGAATGAAAGTATGACAAAAGCAGGACATAATAACAATAAACAATAAGAATAATTTAGGTACGCTTGAATTTAGATTTTACGCATTTGGACCAATTTGGCGTCACAAGAAACAATTTGGCGCTTTTCCCTAGCAAGATCACCAGAATCTTAAAATATAAAAATTGATGTCACTTCCGATAACACACAAAATGGAATTGAACTGCCGATAATGTTAAAAGTTAGTTCACAAAGAACAGAAATCGACTATTTTTTTCGAAAGACGCTAGCTTCTTTAGTAAATAAGAGCACTTACTCACTCGGACTAGCGACACTTAAATCCAACATCATATTTGTTAGGGCAACTACATATTTTATTGGATTAAACAAACGTGTTTGAATGCTAAAAATATCAGGGTTGCTGCCTCACAACTTTTGTCTGTGTACTTTTTATTAATAGTGATTTTTTTTGGTATGCAGAACCAGATACATAAAACACTTGAGCCTATTTTATTTCGATAAAATCTGTTGATTACAGTAAACGTAAAGATTGCAATCTCTTCTTAATAATAAGAAAAAATATTTCTTGCTTAATAATGTAGTTTATTACTTTAGAATTAGAATAAAGTGATGTAGTGAATTTAAAAATTATATTTCGAAAAACCCCATCTATTTATAGCAGTTAGGGTCTTCCGTGGTGTCTAATACTGCATCTTAGCAAAGGAAGCAGGTAATTGTTAAATTGAAGCAAGTGTTAAACAGTTACGGTTCTCTATACTTGAATTAGATTGTCCCCTGTCTTGCGTTATTCAACTTACTCCGAAAAGTATGTGAAATCGTTAAATTGATATTTGTTATTTACTTAGTGTCGAAAATATGTTCGTGTCTGATAATGAGGATGGTTTGCAGCTGTTAAGGATTTAATTGTGTGGTAAATATTTATGTTTTACCTACCGATTTTCCCTTAAGTCGACAAAATATGAGTCTATCTAGTCATTGCAAAATTTCGTGAAACGCTTGGAAAGTGGAGAACTTTATTGATATAAAATTAAAAAACTGCAAGAAAAGAATATAACATGAAGTTAAAGGAAAGCGTTTAAACAAGCACAAGAATTGGTGAGGAAAATCTGAAGACTTGAAAGAAATTACTTGTTCCGATCCTCCATCTTTATGTCATTTTGTATTTTAATATTAGCAACAACATGTTAAATATGTACAAAATAACATAAAAAAGGGAGATTAGAACTTGCCATTCAAGGTTTCAAAAATGAAACCGGATCTTCATATGCATTTTTTCGCGATTAAAAAATTAAAAAACCAAAAGACTAAAAGTACCTTCCCCTTACCTGCGTAGGCGTTAAATGTATGAGCGATGCTAGATGTTCTCTTTCGGGGGCTGAGAGGTATTTCTGTTGTTTAAACCGCCTTTCCAGCTCGTATACCTGTAAATAAAATAAATATTCTGTATTTGTGTGTGGGATAATGGGGTACGATTTAATTAACGGCACATCAAATGAGCATAATTTGCATAGAGTGGAGTGAAAGTTCTTATGTAGTATTTGAAACACTAAAAAAAAAAGTATTATGCGTGGCAAAATTACGGAATAAGTTCATAAATTTGAGGCAATTTGTTTTTCGAAGAAATGCCCGGACAAGTCAATTGAATTTTTTTAATTTTAAACATTTTTACATCAGTTTCTCCCACTTCTCTTAAGCTCTTAAGTTATGAGGTAATTAATAATTTTTTAAATGATAATTCCCGAATACATTTATTTTATTAGATCATTTAATTATCTTTAGTACCATCAAAATTTTCCGATAAAATTATATCATTTAAACAGTGAAAAACAACAAGTTTACTAATAACTAAAAGCAAAGATGTTTTTCCCGATCCTACTAAGTTGGCAAAAGTGATACCTACCATCCAATCTTCATATTGTCATTTTTTGCATATTTAAGAAGTTATATCTTGTCGATTGTTGGAATTTTTTGGATTCCAATCACTTTTTTCAGAATCGCAATTTCGGTTTTCGCCACAAATAATAACCACTAAAAATACCTATGTTAACTATTTGTAAATCTTTAGTAGAATTATCATTGGCAACAAGTATGTTGCCGCTTTGACTTGCGTCTAAATTCATTTTCGTCTTATCGAGCACGGATTCCGCAACATAGAACTCTGCAATCTTGTCGCTTTTCCACCCTCCTTACGACTGCATGTGTTGGCAAACGGAGTGGCGGATTCAACGAAAACAATGTCTCGTAATGGTTCTGACAAATGCAGATAGTTGGCAATTTTGCTTTGTGCACTTTCAAAAGTATGGATTTCAACTAGCTGGATTATGCATTTGCTATTGCTATAAGTTAGGAAAAATCGGACGTAGAGTTAAATATTTGTTAAATAATTCTATGAATTTTATATTTCCTCCAATCTCTGAAGAAATAATCGGGACCTGCTGATCTTTGCTTTAGTTATATGAACAACTTTTAAATTCAAAAGTTCATCACTTCGTAAAGCCCCAGCAATGCCAAACGCAAATCTGTAATAATTACTACATTCATATCAAATTGGTTTTGAAAGTTTGCATAGATTACCTTCGTCATCAAGTAAATTTTAATTATTATTAAATGCTTTGGTCCATTTGCCGAAATACAACCACACACTAACGCATGGTTGACTGTAAACATTCGATGTTGTATGGTTCTCTCTTTCCTCAGCGAAGATACCGGCGTCTTCTACTGCCGAAAATTCGATTCATCGCTATAGAATACTCGGTATTACATTTCTACACTCCAATCTTGGTGTTCTCTCAGACATTGTAAAATAACGGCAACACGTCCCTTAAGTCTTTCTTCCGCACAAAGCAGTTACTGACAAACCTTCGTTGTTGTTTCGAGGTCCAATCGTTAGTTGTTTTACAGAGTTTCGACGATTTCTCAATTGTATTTTCAAATATCTCTTGTGAGTATTCTGAATTTTGGGAAAATTTCTGACCTTAGGACATCTATCTTTGTTAGAGAAGCAGAACATATTGAATTTATTCAAAAAACTTGAACTCGAGCTGATAATTTCCGAATGAGAATTGCTGCTATTGTCGCAAGAATATCAAGCGTGATAATAGGTTGCTGTTATAATACATTACCGTCATTATACCTATTATTTTTAGGAGTGGCACAGTCTACTATCTATCGTACCGTAAAAAAATACATGGAGAAAGGGCAAGTTACCCCGCCCAAGCAAACTTCTGGAAGACATTCTTTAATTGCTGCTTACGATGAAGCTGTCAAGAATTCTATAAAGCAATTAATTCATGTTTTTCTTTTTTATAAAAATGAACTTCCTGCATTTGATAAAATGCTGGATGAAGTAAAACAGCGTGATGATTTGCCACAGATGAGTCGTTCAACATTGTACAAAATTATGAAAATGCTAAACCTTAGGTTAGTGCCGATGTTCTAATTCATATACAACAAATTTTGAGTATAGGTACTCAAATTTATATTTTACATACTTTGATATGTTAGGATAAGTATAATTATTGTTGCAGCTACGTGAAGAGAGATCGAAAAAGTGTTTTGGTAGAACGTGATGATATAATTAGGTGGAGAAGAAGGTATTTGATGACAATAAAAGATTATCGTTATCCAAATCGGCCAATTTATTATTTAGACGAAACATGGCTAAACGAAGGTAATACCAAACAAAAAGTTTGGATAGATGATAATATAAAAAGTTAACGGCAAGCGTTTAATGGAGGACTGATTACAGGCTTACGCTATCCTGCTGGGAGAGAAAGACGTCTCATTATTTTGCACAAGATCTGAGGGTGGTTTTGTGGAGAACGGCTTATTGGTGTTCGAAAGTAAAAAAATAACCGATTATCATGAAGAAATGAATGCCGAGGTGTTTGAAAGATGGTTTCATGAAATATTGATACTGCTACCAGGCAATGCTGTTATTGTTATGGATAATGCTACATATCACAGTCGTAAAATTGAAAAAATTCCCACAACAACATCTAGAAAACTTGATATGCGGGTTTGGTTGAAATCAAAAATATTGAGTACGATGAAGAGGTGGTTCGATCTGAACTTCTTCATTTAAGTCGCCTTAATAAAGACCAATACAATACACATGTGACAGATGAGTTGGCCAGAAGTTGCAACAAACCTGTGGTGAGGCTACCACATTATCACTGGGAACTCAACCCAATTGAGTTAGTGTGGGCTCAAATAAAAAATAGTGGCCACTAAGAATACCTCATTCAAATTAGCAGATGTAAGGGTACTTTTACTGCAGGGAATCCAGAATGTTACTATTGACAATTGGAAAAAATGTGTAGAACATGTGATTAAAGAAGAAAGAAAAATGTGTGAGTTAGATGGATTAATCGATGATATAATCGAGCTATTTATTATATCAGTGGGCAAAGATAGTAGTTCAAGTGAAATGGAAAGTAATGGTGGACAATTATTTCAGAAGTTAATGTAACGTTTTAACATGTATTTAAGGCCAAGTTATTCTTTAATATGTATACGCTATATTTACTATTAGTCTAAATTGTTGTTCGCTTGTAAATAATCACATAAAAATAAGAATTATAGTAGAATAGAGCAGCATTCGGAAACTTCCATTCAAGAAGGTACCAGATATAAAGTTAAAATTTAGTATGATGTGTATTTGATCAATAAATATTATTCTGCAGTGTTTTCTATATTTAATTAATTATTTATTTATTCTTGTGATGAATGTGTAATTAATTACATAACTACAACTTATATCAAATTAGGATTTGTTTAAAACTAGCTAGGGTTAGTTTTAAAACAAATGTTAATTAATTTCGGCGCAAATTGCCTTCAAAAACAAAATCTTATTACAATAAACCTATTTTACCTTCACGAAAACGTTCTAGATATTTTTTCTGCAACTACCTGAATTTGATGCTTATTGTTTATTTAATTAAATGTAGGGAAACTAGTATTTGTAACGAACTTTGCTTTATAAATTAGAATCAAAGCCAAGGTAAAAGAAGAACATTTTACGATTACATAAATTGAAATAAAAGAAGAAACCTACTGTTATTGCATCAATTTTCATTTCAAATTAAATTATAATTCATTTAGTTTACAAGGGCACAAAAATGTTAAATTTACGTTGTATTTTTATTGTATCGTTTATATGGATATGTAGTTATTTTTCAAGTTCGTTACATTAACTACAAAAACTAAAACTACTAACGTACCTCTCCCACCTCTTTCTTATTACTTTTTTTTGTCAATCTCACTGCAGTACAGTTAAGTTTGTACACTATAAAACACTATTACTTCAGCATAACGTTTAACAAGACACTTTAATAATCTTATGTAAGGCATCTTTAAAATGTAAGGGATGTAGAACCGCCGGTAAAAACGAAGTTTTCGGTTATTTCCTGAAGAAAGTCCCGGATCGGACGAAAGCTTTGTTAGCCCCGTAAACGTTTCCGCACATTTGATAGGTCGACGTCGTATCAGGGTGGGGTGATCAGCTTACCTGTGCCTGTGTGAATAGGACACGCCTTTTGCGTCTCTGGGCGAGGGGAAACTGCATAGGTTTAGAATCCGGTACTGCGCAGGCGCCTAATCCAGGCATCCCCGTATTCAAACCATGGCCCATGTTCGCCGACGCCGCCGTGCTACCCATTAGTCGGGAGACTGGAAAAAAAAGAAAAAATGCTGGAAAACTGGTCGCTAGCATCTGGGGCTGTGTAACCTATACACCGTGTATCAAAAGTCATGCACTTCATACGTATTTATTTTGATGTTTGACTTCAAATCAAAAATGGAATGATTAGTATTTTGTAATTGTTATATTTTTGCGGTATTTTAATAGCTTTTCTGAGATATTTTATGTTTAGGTACGCAAACCGATAGCTCTTTTAAAAACAAATTCAATAATATTTTGTTATACCTCCTATTGCGAATTTTCCAGTTTCCAGTACCATTTTCAATGTAAGCGTTAAATAAATCATTTTGGGTCAATTCGCCCCATTTTGATTAGGACCTTTTTCTTGTAATATAAAGTAGCGGAATTTTTCGAAAAGTTGCAAAAAACCTTATCTTTACAGCCACCTATTAATCGAGGTCTAATAACGATCGCTTTTCAACAAATTCCAAAAGCGGATGGAGAAATATCTATCAATGACGCTGCCAATAAAGGCACCCCTCAAAAGCGGCCACGGTCACTTATACGGCAAAATAGAAAAGTTTTATTATTTTTGGATAACGCAACGTCACCATACAGCATATAACGTAACACAGAAAAAAAGACCTAACATTCACAAATAGCGAAAGTTATTTCGAAGATACAAAAAAAGGCATTAATTTAATCGGAGCTTTAATTTTAATATTAGCAGCCCAGAAAAAGTTTCGCAATCTACAATTTCAACATATTTTGCAATTCTTAGAAAAGGTACACCAAGAAGATTTTGATGAAGAAGACGAAATGCCTTGATCGAAAATGTCAATTTAAGCGTGCGAGAAATAATCAGGGAACTAAGACATTTATTTAAGCGTGCTTAGTATATGATTAGGGGAAATGCTTTTGCAAGTATAGTGTCTGATTGATTTTTCGGTAATTCAACTTGCATTTGGCGATTTGGTGGCTATATTTACAGAGATTCATAAAGCTTTTGCTGCTTTTTTAAGTATCAAGTCTATCTCAAATAATATCTTGCAAATTTTATGCAAATCGTAAAAATTCTGCTTTGTCTTCTTAATTTTAAACGTTTCTTCGCGGAGGGAAAAATAAAGCAACCGAAGCAAAACTGTTTCGAGAAAGCGGATCGCAAAGATTTTCTATTAAAAAATTCACTGATACAGTTCCGGTTGGACGATGATATCGATTTTATACACCATCATCGGGTACGTGTCTTAAATAAATATTTATTTTGTAAATGCCCTTGTGTCCATATCGTAAATAGGAGTGAATAAAAGTAGGGTGGCCCTTAAATAAACACGTCGAAACTGTTGGCATTTGAATGTATAAACGCATCTGTGTAGAGAAACGAAACTGACGCCTGATAGGTAGTTCATTTCTATATTTATCGGAGGCCCAGCTAAGATTCTATTCATTGATTTGTAACGTTCCACTATCTTCACGAAGCCCATTTGCATAGAATTGCAATTGCAGTTTCTTCTTCAACCATACATTTTTAATTGTTAAGATTTAATTCATAAATTTATTAATTTGAAAATGTATCTACCTTTCTGTTATAATGAAGAAGAAGATTTCTCATATGATAATAATATGAATAATAATAATTTTTTTTTTGGCCAACGAAGATACCATTTCCAAGACAAAGTAATATATATTATTTATTTAATTAATTAATATCTACTAGATTGTTAGTGGTCATTATGTTATACTCTATACAGTGGCGACCGCAATATTATGTTTGTGTTTCTACCTAGGCACTAGAATGTGTTGTAGGTACATGCCGAATATTGTGGCACAAGGAAAGATACGCTGTCTAAAAGCTGTTAAAAAAGTCAATAGTGCCGTGAAGTAACTGGTACAAAAATTTGAGATCCGCTTGAGTACGTCGGACTTAACGTCGGAAATTAACTAAAAAAAAATTAATTCAAACTTAAAGATAAAAAGGTCGACATGATCAAATCCTTGTGTGAGATAAGTACCAAAATACCGAAAGTGAAGGTAAGTCCTTTAAAAATTTTCGCTGAACATTCTCAACGGACAGACAATAAGTTTTGTGGATTGGTGACCAAATAACAGCGGTATATTCGAGTTGTGATCGGACATTCCTGAGAAGTGCTTAGTGCTTCTGGTTATAAAAGCAATAGTCTTGAGTGCAAAGGATGTTGTGCTTAGTAAGTGTTAACTCGAATCGAAAATAACTCCCAAATCTCTAATGCAGGTTGAGCAAAGTTTAAAGTTGTTCTCATATAGGTAATCGAATTGGATTTACGAGAAAAGGTAAGTACACTACCTTTTTATAACAAATTTAGTTGATTTTGTAGGTCAATGCAATCAGCTGCAGCATTTATTCTAGTGTATAGTTTCAAGTAATCAGTAAAGAGCAGCTTATTACAACGAAGTTCGCCGCTTAAATCATTAATAAAAATCGGGAACAGCAAGGGACCAACGTTACTCTTTTATGGGACACCTGAATCAAGATGGAAATATTTGATGAATCAGCTTGTCGAATGCATTAGAAAAATCTGTGTAAATAACGTCCACCTGTTGATTTTGCTGGAGGGTTTGGTTATTGTAGAAAATTGGTTAGAAAATTTACTTTCGCGAAATTAATTAGCAAGACTATAGGTCTGTAGTTCACTATTAATAACGTATTTTTCTTCTTATGGATGGGTGTTAACCGAGAAATTTTCCAACATTCGAGAAAAATACTTTTGCTTAGAGACAGGTTGCACAGGGGCGGCAAGAAAACTGGATAATTATCTTGATCCATTGCATTTTTGTTTGGTAATCTTTTCAGGCACTGATTGACGTCAGTTTGAAGAATTGAGGGTAAAGCAACTGTAGGAGTATATAGTGAATGGGCGAGGCTCAACATTGAAGCTTATGAAGAAGAGGTATCAACAGATAGAAAAAATTACGAAATTCATTTACTATTGCTGATGGTGACGTAAAAATTATTCAATTTTTATTTTGTAAACTATTCGGTATACCAGAATAATTTCTTTTAGGAGACATAAAGGACCAACACTTTTTGGGATTCTTTTTAACTTAATTCTGGACATTGGATAAATAATTGTGGCACGTTTGTAGTGGTATTCTTTGCAGTGCTAGGCAATTTCCTATATTTATTCAAGTTACTAATTCATTTATATTCGTTGTATTTCAACCCATGCTTGTTTCTCAACTTAATGTTTTGTTTGCGTAAGCCAAACAGGACAAGAACTATTAATTTTAATACGATTTACAGGAATAAATTCAACAAAAAGTTCATGAACTTTGGAATAAAGTGTTTCACAAGCATGAAGTTGTACATATGTATACTGGAGAATGCATAATCACGGAACACGACCATTTTTTGGACGATTTGACAACGTAATTTCATATTACTATTTTTTGGCAAAGCCGTATTTTATGCAGAATATCCTTCAACGATTCTATTTTGTTGCTTACCAAAGTTGCTGTGCTAAGCATTAGTGATAGTGATCGCAATATTCTCATAACGAAACATTAGTTGCGATAGTAGAAAAGGAAAATGCCTGGTAAACATCAGATTCGGTTTAATCGCTTCCGTTTTCTGCAGCTATAGCAAACACATGGTATATGCGATACATCCCAGTAACGCGTATAGTGTCTCTTTGACGGACTATATCTCTACGGACAAGCAGGCAGTAACTCCCTGACAGTTAGCAAATACACTAAACTGGATGTGTTTGCGAAGCACTCTAAATCCAATGACAATACAGTAGCCGGCCTCGGTGATCAATATGGCGGATGCGATGGGTAAATAAGTATCCTACGGGTTGCTTACTACACACGTCCTGAATATTTGCTTACTAGAAATGAACCGTAAATAATAAGAGGTAAGAATTTGTTATTCGCAGTGCTATATTTCAATAGTTACTATCGTTTTCTTCATCAACACAAGTTAAAAACATATGCCAGCGATTTTTTATTAAATATAAGGAATTCGCTGCAGTTTGCGGCAAATTTTCAAGCTTGGATAAAGCTCTTTGGAACTGTATTAAAAGATACACTTTCATATGTACAAATATATGTTTTAGACCGTCGTCTCCCGCTGCTTTTGTTTGTGAAAAAAAACAAAAGTTGTCACAACAACGTATCTCTGCAATCAGCTTTTATTCCAAAAAATCATGGTCTAAATAATATGTTGGAATTATATAAAATTTTATGCCCTTCATTTTTGCAAATTATCTTAATTCGTTTGTTGTTTCAGTTGCATTCGTATTTATTCTGTATTTATTATATTTTGTTTCTAAACATATTCAAACATACATGTTATATTCATACGAGGGAAAATGTAGGAATTATTGATTTTTCCAAATTAATTAATTAAATTCAAAGCTTATGGGAAACGGCAGTGTTTCAAGAACACTCTTTCGGCAAATTAAAATCAATTGGCAAACGAAACATGAAATTTATGTGAGTATTAAAAATTAAAAATTAAACTAGCCTGATACAGCGATATTCCAACACATAAGCTGGTTCTGGTTCTGTTTTGCACCACACTCAACTGTAAAAATTTAATCTCCCTTACTCTTATACTCCAAAGATAATAAGCTAGAAAAAGAATTTCCGTTACCAAACTGAGCTCCCAGCCGCAAGATGGAAGCTAACATTGAGCGAGTGAACACACTCAGTGATGGCAGTTGGACCATCTGGAAATTTTCTAATATAAATAATTATTTCGTCTGCGCCTACAGAAGGTCTTAAGGTATTCGCCTTCACCATTCGCCAAATTTAGAGTAAGGAGAGCTACGGAAAATCTTACTTTGGGAAGTGTGAGCCCAAGATTCGAACCCAGTACCCCGAAACTAGTTCGACTAGCCCAGCGCGGTAGACACCGCATCACCAATCCCGCAAATACCGCATAATGCAATAAGTTCATTTCTTACATTTTCCCTGTTTTCTTAGCGATCTCATTTTGTTTGGCTTCAATGATGAAGCGCAAGAGTTGGATGCAATTGATTTAGGAAAGACTTCGTAGAGATGTCTACAAATATCGGATTTAGTCAGTGAACATATTTCGCATATTTGCTATTTAAAATCTTAACCTACATTAGGTTATGTTAGATGTTACTGTTCATTAGATAGTTGCTGTCAGGCACTAACAAGTTAAAGTTGATGACGTGCGTCAAACGTGAAAATAGGCTAGTGGGGAGTAAGTGATGTGATTTTTACTTTAAAACTGTACATGTTAGATGTGACTTTATTGATAAATGATAATGCATTCGATACAGTCTGTATGAATTTAGGGAATTAATTAAATAAATGGAACTGGCTGGGGAAAAAAATTGAGTTCAAACTTCGTTGTTCTTGCAGAACTTGGCCAATTACAAACCTCGTCTTCGACCCGCGGTCTGCATGAGGGCACTATCTTGCCTAGGTATTAATCAAACAAAACATATGGAAACTAATATCGATAATAACGAAAGTGGTAAATGATGTAATAGAATACGGAATATATCCTGCATACTTGAGAAGAGCTACGATTATCCTAATACATAAGAAAGGAAATGATAGTAAGATGGATGAAAACTACAAACCAATCTCATTACCAGCGATCCTAAACAAAATATTGGAAACAAGCATACATCTGCAGCTATCTGGTTATTTACAAAGGGACAAAATCAATATGCCTTCCAAAAACATTTCTGCCACTATCGACCTTCTAAACAACATTAAAAAAAAAGATGGAAAAAGGGAAATACAGTAATTGCGATTTTTATCAAAATGAAAAAAAGCCCTCGATACCACGCTCAAACCAAAGATGATTTAAAATAAATACATACTATTGCATACGAAATATGGAGCAAGGCAACGATTTAGAAGATGGCGATAAAAAAATTCATTATTTTTTTGGACAGTCTTTCAATTTTTATTATATTTTATTATATTGCCATCACTATCCACTAGTTACAGATGCTAGAAATAATAGGCGCAATCCTCCATGAACTTAGTCGCCATTATGGGGTACCTGAGAGAACTATATCGATTACACACATCAGCGCCAGCAGCATTGTGGCATTTTGTACCTTGTTTCCCTGGTTTTAACCCAATTAAAATTATATATCGCAGCATATCGTATGTAATAAATTTGCCTGATAAAGGGAGAGTGCTATCAATGGTTTCGTGTTGGTATTCAAAGAAGTAATTGGTACCTAAATTATAGTGAAGTAAACTAAAAATTAAATTTGCTAAAAATTGAAACGTTACTAAACGACATGTACCAATCGATGAAAACAACATATTCATATACGTTGGCTTTTAGCCATACGATTAAGTATAAGTATGCGCCTAAAAATGATAATGAATCGAAATTATTTTATGTTATCGTAATATACAGAGGAAGGAAGAAATTTGTGTGTAAATTAAATTTACGATCGGCCGTACTCCATATTACTTATGCATTAGCTAATGTCGTTCAATTAATTTTTGTGTCGTTTGCTTAATCCGTATTCTGTAACTTTATGGTGAAATAGTGAGATGATAAATTCATTTGTTTTTCGCAGTTAGTTTCAGAAGTTAATTTCGCTATTTACAAGCAAAATTAATTCCAATTCTTTGTAGGAATTGTACTAATTTTAAAAACGATATGTTTAAAAAGGCCAGGGGGGAGTAAAGTTATTAAGATATAAAAAAAAAATAGGTTGAAAAAAGTGTTCGATTTTCTGAAAATGTAATCTCCTAGAAGTCTTCCAAATCTATGCCGTCTAGTGAAAATCATACAGATATTGCTATGCATTGTATTCAACTATAAAACTAAAAAGCAAACATAAACTTCTTTTTCTACAATCAAACATTTGCCTTTATTGAGGATTTTTAAGAATACAGGTTTCTACCAGAAGGACGCGATCCTGCCACATTTACGCTCAATTTCGAAATACTTTTAGTCGTGCTAACAGGCTTAATTATACATGAAAAAATTTTGATATTAACGCAGTTGAAAACAAATGGGTGGTCGTATTTGATTTTATTCAGTTATGGTGAACTTCCCCAATTCGTGTGTCGCAATCCTTCCGACGGAGAGACCTGGGGGCAAGTCTCTGGTTGGGGATGACTATTCAAGTGTTAAGTGTAATGGAAGCTTAGCAGCCAAAACATAGCTATAATGCAGAATAAAATGTATTTCATTATCTTGCGCCTACAACATTAACATATTTTAGAATGTAGGAAACGATTGAACTTCCAGATTTCCTCGGTTTATACGAAATATTTATAAGCATAAATGTATATGCATAATACACTGAGAGAAAGGACTTGGTTCATCTAGCAAACCACGAAGTGGTGCATATTTATGTGTTTATTCAACAAAAAATATGTTCGTTTTACACTTCAGGTGGGGTATATCCAACTTAAAATGCAACTTAACATAGCCCATTAGCTTTGGCTCAATTATTTTTGTTAATTGAAATCAATATTTGTATTGGTTGTGCTTCAATCAACGGACGCAAATAGAGTTCCATAAAGACATCCTTCTTTATTCAAGACAACACACATTCAGATTTGCACAGTCGCTGTTTGTATCTATTTTACTTTCTGCTTTCAATATTTTCTTATACACACACTACATTCTAATGTAGGTGGCTTGTTAGTCTGTTAATGCTGTTGTTTTAAACCATATGGAGTATTGAATATATTTAACAAACAACCAATTTTTCTTTCAATGTATGTATATTAAATTTTTCACTTATATCTAATAACAATCGTAAAAAAACCTTTTGCCGCACTACGGATTTCTTTATCTAATGGATGTCGTATAAGGCACATAACAACTCGTTGCTACACCCTTACGCTCGTCATCACCCCATTGATAAAAAATTGAGCTTAAGACAGGGGACGCACAAAAGAGGCATTCCGGTATATTTATCGTAGGATATTAACATCCATTGTTGCTGGTATCGAATTTTTATTGTGTTGCCTGGCGAACGACCCTTGTCGAGTATTGTCAGAGAATGTAAATAAAAAATAGCTGAGCGTTGTTTAACGTCCAGAGTAATCATATTGAAAGAATTGCCAATGCAAGGCGCATTAATTTTCGATAAGTAGTAGTTACTACAACTTCGAATAGCTAAGTATGTCATTTTTTTTTTTAAGGGATTGATTGCAGATATATTTTTTGCAAGTTTTAGAACTGCAGGACATTCGCGTCGGCTTACGTATGAAAAACCATAAAATATTTGGAAAATATTGTTGTTAGGAGATATGTAGGTTCATTGGGAGTATGTTTTGATATATACTGAGTAACTCAATAAAAAGTTATACGCCAAAGATGAAGTGAAAATTTAAATGGAATACTTTTTGCCAGTTTTTAACAAAATAAGTAAGAACAAAAGAAAATAGTAACGGAAAAAAGGAACGCAAATATGAAAAATGCAGGATATAATAACAATAAATAACAAGAATAATTGACGTTATTGTTAATGTTGTCTAGCAACAAGTTCTTTGGATCAAGTTAGCATTACAGGGGACAATATGGCAGCTTCTCCTAGCCAACTTTCCATAACAACGAAGACAGTTTACCAAAAAATCTTTATTCCTGCATATCGTACTATTTACCTAATTATTACATCAATATCACATGTTAATTAACAGGAGTTGGCTATGGAATACAGAGTGGCGCACCACATTCGGATCGGCTTATATAGAAAAAGCCATACAATATTCTACAAAATATATATGTTTGGAACTATGTAGGTTCATTGTAAGGAAGTTAGTGTTAATGTTTCCTATACCAAAGAGGAGTGCCTGTTTCACGTATGTAAAGTAGATATTTTAAATTGTATTTATTTTTAGTCTAAGCGTTTTAGAATTGATGATAAAACAAAAAGGATTCCTAAAAATTGTACAGGGTGAACAAAAATATACTTTTGGTTTGGACTATCATTAAAGCCAGATAACTTTCTTATATATTCTCATGGCGCAGTTGTGTACCTTTTCCGATGTTTGTAATATCTACCAAATTCATTCTTGTCTTATCTTTAATGGATTTCCAGAGAAACAAAAGTTTATAGAATTTCGTCACAGCACTCTATGCATTTAAACGAAGACCTTGTTTGTATAACTTCATTAAATCTTTATTTTTCTTTGGGGTTGCCGGTTATTACTTCGAAATATATTGAATAGAATATTTGTATTAAAATATCCCTTCGTTGTTTATATTTATTTGTTTGATATAAATAACTGTAAATACGCACCATATTTGGTGTATAATAGTATAAACTATATTTTCCGAAACGTAACACGTCGTATGGAATAATTAGTTTTATCTAAAACAATCGGTATCCCCAGAAAAAAAGAAAGGTTCGAAAAACTGAGAACAAACCGGAAAAAAGAATAACAAAAGAAATACTGAAATAGCTTCCTCAAGGTATTGATGGATTGTTTACGGCAAAAGAAAATACACTACCCATGGACATGTTTCTGCCTACCCGGCGTCATCAGCGTGGTTCCGTAGTGTGTTTTTTTCTCTCCTTGTGCTGCTTTTCCCGTAAACGATTCCATCAATACCACAAGGAAGCTATTTTATCATTATTTTGATCGGTTATTGTTTCTATGCATTTTCTGATGTGTTTTTTAAATATCATGTGCACCTTCCCAAAGGGCTCATGTGCCGTCATCTCGTGGTAAGCAGTCCAGGAACTGCTCGAGGGATGGCTTGGGGAACAATGTCGCTGCTTTCTAGGCGACAGGTATGTGTTCCTTGGCGCTAGCTCTGTGTTGCTTTTGCCATAAGCGATTTCATTAACACCATGAGGAAGCTATTTTAGTATTTTCTTTGGTTGAATTATGGCTATCGGCCGTAAGAAAACATCACAATTTCGCAAATATTTGAGCATTGAAAAGAAAAGTTAAAAAAAGTCGAAGAGAGACATCAAAAAACGTATTAATACCTCCGCTCTTGCTCTTGCTCTATTAGAAAGAAATTATCTATCGTGTGTAGCCGAAACTGAACACTCTGCATAAATGAGTATAATTTTACGTTATGCAAGACTTGTCTCCAAATAATTTTTAATTGAAACTCTAAATTGCTCAGTGATGGAATTATATCTTCCTCCATGTGTTAGATGGACAGGTTGCATATCTACATCTCAACAAGATGTCGTCATTAATAGAAATGGTACTGATTATTTGTGTATAAAGTGATAAAAAATAGGGGTGTCATTTTAATAGTTAAACGAGTGTAAGAAATCTTCAAGAACGATAATAATAACCCCATTATCTAAAAGATGATTTCCGCAAAGTATAATTGAATTCCGTATAGGTAAACGATAAGGGTGTTACGTCTGTCGTCTATCATCTCGGCTCCCCTAATATGCCCCAACACGTATAAATAATATTACACGGATATCGGTATGCAAACAGGAAGATGATTGATGCGATAGGAGGATGCGTCCCGTATAACATCGTGTCAGGATGTATCGGCTCCTATATCCTGCGGGTATCTAACGTCTATCAGCGGTACATACGATGACATCATACTAGTTCCTACATCCCAACTTAATCTTTCAAGGCCAATTATCGTTAATTGTTTGTTACAATTTAACCTCCTCTCTTACTTTAAGTTAATTTATTTCATTATTATAAACATCATATTGGTTTGTCAATTTCAAGGTCAATGATGATATAATAACTGATTTAAATGCTTCATCTTGCTAGAACCACCGTTCACCTCACTTTTTTCATGATTAAAAGTTCAAATATCGATCAGGATTTAAAAAGTTGGGTCCAGCTAATTAAAACGCCGAAGATCAAACATTAATTTTAAAGAAATATTGAATATCCGCATTCAATTATAAATTTTGGGTTTTCATCAGCCTACCAGCTACAGTTCTGAGAAGACATTGTACTGTTAGAAGCACAGACTGCTTCATCTGTTTGGCAAAAGAACGGTTGTCGATGAGTTCACCGTGAAACCGTGTGCAAAAATTAAATCTCGCATCAAGTTCCCAAACTTTCAGCATGTTGATAAACTTGGATTTAAATTGACAAATATCTCTCCCCGTGGTCTTCTTTTCCCCAATTCTGCCAGAAATAGCAGCTATTAAAGTTATTTTATATTCTACCACATCTGGTAAAACATTTTCTTCATGCTTCAACTTGTCAGTCGAGGCCTGGCTTCTTTTGACTGATTTTTAACTGAACTGGTCGGCCTCAATTTGTAGACAATATGGCTGACAGAGGAATGTTGAAACCGATTTATCTGGATGTCTTTCACTAAAAATATTCGCCGCGTTTTCGCCGTGTTGGTCTTATGTTCATCGTAAATTAAAGTAATTTCTATTTTTTGATCCACATTACAAATTTTCTCTTTCAAATATGGTGGCAACATTTTCGCGGACACTGTATAATTTTCGTTATAATATTCTTTAATATGTGGTACCCTGAATACGGATTTGTTATAGAAAGAATCGTATATTGAACCTCTAGACATGTTTCTTCATGTACATACTTTTAATAATTAGTTAATTTAAACATGTTTAAAGTTTACAAAACTTTACTCTTCTCGGAATTGAACTCAAACATGTCTGTTTATCATTCGGAAATAACTATTGACTTAAGACATGTTGAAATCATATTTCTCATCAGTTAGCGTATTGTAAACGCTTGAAAGCATGTAAATATTTACTAATTTGCTACGATTTATGTAATTATTAACATACTTAAATAATTTTTTCCACTTATATGCGTCATCCTTTTCTCTGCAATAGATACCTGTGTAAGCGTTCGAAATTTTCTAAATTTTCCCGTTTTCTATTGAAGACAGTTAGGTATGAAGCAGGTGTATAATTAAAATATATCGAATTCCGGTTTCACACATTGAAGGGCGTCATAAGACACCCTTGGGCATTCCACGCACGCCTCAGCTATCCGGTTACATAGGAAGAAGAATGCCTCTGTGCACACACACACCACTAAAATAACTGGAGATTCGGTTACCAAACAGACCACTTTCGAGAGTTTCACGGTATTGTATCGATTTCATCTGTAGGGATATTCGCATTCGTCCATTGCATGAATACCGATTCAACAGGATTCTTGATTCGTTTATTGCCTATTTGCACCGTAAATTGGGCTATTTGCTAAATCTCTTTTAAATAGAATTTCTTATTTCATTAGAAGATGATATTTTCTTGAATTTAGATTATCTTAATCCAAGAGAATTAACTTATTTTACATCCAATTGAGAAGGTTATTATCTTAAAACGCTGCTTTAAATAATATGTATGACTTGCTGAATTGAAGCCACTAATTTAATGTGGGATTAAAATAAGTTTTTTTTTGCGACAAAATATAGATTGTTTGCAGTGATACATGTATTAAGTGTTCAAACAGAAATCACGAACTAGTTGGAGCCAATCATTTTCTTTGAAATCACTTAGAAAACACTTTCGAATTTTTTTATGTGAAGTTGTGTTGTAGACGTTTAAATAAATTAATACCACTCTTATCCCGAAATCTTAGTTTTATTGCTCTTTCTCTGCTGGATCGTGCGAAAATGTTTTTTTTTCAAGTAAACTGCTGATAAAAAAAGGGGGTGGCTCCGATACAGCAAGACAAATTGATGAGAAACAAAAGAATGAAGAATACAAATCAAGAACTTGAAAATGTCTGCTGTAGTTGAATGAAAGTTATTCACTTATTTTGGACGAACAGCCGCTTTTTTAAATTTAGGAATTTTTTCAATACAGCGACGTTCTTGGTTATAAAACGTATTCTTCTCTTGTGTATATATGAAAGCGCTCTTTGCTTCCTCCAATATATAATATTTCGTCGTAGCATTCTAGGCATTTTGGCAAAAAGCTTATCTGCTTGAATTCAAATTTAATACAATTTTATGTGTAATGAAATGGCTATATATACTGTGTGTCTGTAAAAGTTGGCAACAAATTGGAAACTTTTTTATTATACGTTTCTCAAAAAATTTTATTCTTGATAAAAGTTGCTGCATGAACCCAAACATACGGTAAACATAGCAGATCCAACTAGCAGATCCAAAGGTCCAACTAGTCTATTTTTAAAGATGCCACACCATACATTTGT
>LR737394.1:3759371-3810812 GCA_902655005.2 Marronus borbonicus
GCCGGAAAAACCGGAAAGGAATTACCGACACACCTGGTATACACACAAAAATAGAACGCTTTTCAGACTCTGCAAAATAGGCAGGGTATCTTATTAAATCAAAATGAATGGCATGAATCAAGCATGCCAACGCCCTTGAGGCCTATTTTATAGACTCTAGTTCATATAAAAAAATTTTGGTCTATAGTTTGTAGCGGAAAGTGAACATTATGTAAACTTGGATATATGGCATGCAGGATTTGTCTCCGAACATTTTTTATTTGAAAACTTTGGAATTATCTTGCGCCCACGTACTACGTGCGTGTAGAATGCGCTGCATTCTACATGGCGTAATAAAAGGTAGGAACACTGAATGTCAAATCACAATGATTTTTTTTTTGGTAGAAGGATAGAGTGGACAATCAATTTGATACCCATTATGTTACTATCAAGAAGTAATTAGTAATAAATAGTAAATAAGAGACAGTTTGTCCATTTAAAGCACATTTAAAAATTTAACGTTTTGAATATCTAGTATAAAAGTATATATTCTTAGAAGGGGATAAAAATATAAAGAATAGTTTCAGAATTACATACAAAGAAAAAGGAATTTTCTTATAAGAACAACAACCCTTTCATTTTTAAAACAATTTATAGAGCAATTTATGCTAAGAATTACAATACCTTTATTCAAGCTAACAAAAATTGGAATTAAAGTTTGCAATTATTTAAATTATTTTAAGCATATACTTATTTTTCTAGGTGCAACTGTAATCCACACATTTTCCAATAATCCCAAAAATAATTTTACGTTAGGATTCTTCTCCAATTTCCTTTTATAGAAAACTTACTATTTGGAAGATTCTTTGTTGTGTTCTTGTACTTTGTATTTATACATTTTCAAAATTTATATATTTATACTCATAGTCATCATTAAAAAACTTGTGTATATTATAACGTTATATATAAGGAAGGAAGTAACGGATAAATTAATTATCTTTGTTACTATTTCCTTTTTTTTTAATCTCGAAGGGATATAGCGATTTCAATTATTTTACGTTATACTATATCGTTGTCATCTTGTTACGTCATTTGTTTTTAAAGTTGATGACGCCATCAACTGTTTTTTTTAATAACAAATATTTTTTATTGTTAATTTCAGTTGTACTTTTTATTCCATTGTCAACGGTATAAAATTATCGAAATGTTATACTTGAAAAAAAATGAGAAAAACAGTCTCAAAGTTCGAATATAAAGAAATAATTAAACGCAGTTGACTACTTAACAAACAAGAATCCATAATTACACCTGTCAAAAGTAAGCAATAAAATCATTATCATTTGCTTGTTCTAAAGTAGATTTTACCTTTAGTAAGATCCCTTTATCAATAAAAATGGCACGATTAAGCCAGAAACAAAGAATTGAGAACTGTTAATGATGATCGGTTATGGCGACAGAGTTCAGATCGCATCAAGAAATGTGTCAGATTTTTAGTGATAAGTATCTAAATCAGCCCATAAGTCAATCTACGGTTAGTAGAATCGAAAACAGAGATCACGGCAATGTAAAGAAACTTCCAAAAAGTGAACGTCCGATGGCATTAAATGAAGATGCGCAACTTTGGCGTCTTTTTAGAAGTTGGAAATAATCCACATTCAACTAGTAGAAACATTGCTTTGGATTACGATGTAAGCCACACTTCGGTTTTAAAATTTTTGAAAGTACCCATATAAGCTACAATTGTTTCACGAGTTGGCAGAAGATTTTATCATAGATAAGAATTCTGTGAATAAATGAAAGTTGTAATTGCGATCAAATGTTTTTCAGGGTGTTTTATTTTCGGATGAAGTAGCATTTTATTTAAACGGAACGATCAGTAGACAAAATTGTAGATATTGGGCTAGTGAAAATCCTCATTGTATACAGGAAGTTCATACTCAGTATCTTCAGTCAACGCCACCCACACATTTCGCCTAGTAATTTCAGTCCACCTATCGAAAGTAAAGGTTCCTCTAGTGGCAAAAAACTCGATTTCTACAAGAAAATTCCTTTTTCTGGCTTATTATCTTTGAAGCGTGGGTGCTAGAAGGGTATTGTAAGTCGAGTCAACGACGGTAGTGGTGAAACGGTACACTGTTTTTCCATTTTCCAAAATTCGGAGTCGTATTAATTGTCAGAAGTAGCCGACAATATAGCGTGTATGTACTAGAATTTCGTTATACAAGGTTAAGTTATCGTTTGAATTTTTAATGTCCGCGCAAAATTTCATTTATCTCTTCAAATAAAGATCTAAATTGCTGAAAGAATGTTTCAGAGACACAAATTTCATGACCCTAAATTTCATCCAATTTAAATAATAAATAAATTTTTCTGATTTTTTTCCCCGCGTAAAACGTTGCGGTGTATATAACAAATAATTGTGATTTAAAGTTAAATACAACGATGTAAATTTTAAAATTTAAAATTATCAATCGCGTCTTCAGATTACGCAATTATCCTACGACGCTACTTACTTGCAAATCGCGGGTCTGCGGCTGAACTTTGGTACCAACCGGGTGAGTAATGGGGTGCTAAACCAAGATTCTCAGATACAGGGCAATATTGCCCGCCCCCAAATTGTCCCATCACTGGATATCCTCCGTTCATGGTGCCGCCGCAACTACTTGTAGCTATCCCGGTACCCGATATACCGCTAGTTCCAGGTGAGTTTATGCTACTTCCTGAGGATGTCGATCTGAAACCGTAAGACGTGAAAATTATTACTTTTTGTATTTATTCAATTGTAGCCACGGGAATAACAAAAGAATAATATTAATTTTTGATGTTTTATTTATTAATAATTAATTCATCAGTAGAATCGATTCAGCAAACTTATGAAATCTACTTTCCAAAATAAAAGGTCCCGTATTTTATTGTCTCATGTACATACAGGTAGTACTTTTAACGTCGTCCTGATAAAATATATTTTATTTTCTAGAAGGATGAATTCCAAATACAAATAAGTTCCCGTACTTTAATACTAGAAACGGATGGGCGCGAAAGAACACAGAAACGGTGTTGGAATTGATTCTAGATTGACGTGACTAACAAGAAAAGGTACCCAATCCTTCCAAATTTGGATGGTTTGTAGACCCTATCGGACTATCCAAAATACCTGAAAAGTGGGTTTGGAGAGTGAAATTGGGTGTTTCTTCGTTTCTCGTTAATTATTTCCTATTAAATGTGCATGAAAATTATCGATGCACAAAGGCGTTTGGAAGTTTGAAAGGGCCATCGAAATACAAAACTTGATGCAATTGGCGCTTAATGGGGATGACCCTCAGCCCCCACTCTTATGTACAAAAGGATGTGTATCTGTTGTTATAGAGGTTATATTCACTTTGGCGCAATACTTCTGCATCTTTGCTTTAGCACCTTTAATGGCCTTATAAAATGACCATACGTAGTACTTGACTACATTATTTAAACGTAGGACGTAGATCTGTGTAAAACAATATTTTGATGTGCATCCCATATTTTTTATTGAAATTAGTCGGTTTCGTGGGGGTTAAATTAATTTTGCATTTCATACTCGTTCAATTTTGATATAAAAGTAGATGCTGCGGCTTTCAATTGAATCTTCACTCATCTCCATTAAGCCACAGTTGCATCAGATTTAGTATATTTCGACGGCTCTTTAAAAATGCTAAACGCTTATGGAAAAATCCCCCGATATCGCTCTCTAAAACTGTTTTTCAGCAGAAACGGAAATCGACGTTTCACATAGTCTTATAGGGTCTACAAACCACCGACCCTAGTAGCACAATTGGTTGGCTGACGGTTGGCCTTCAGTTGGCGTGATGTCGCACAGTCGGTGCAATATCTATGACGGTTGGCAACGGTTGGCAGAGGGTTAATAAGGTATATAAAGCGAATCTAACGTCAACCGTGCTCTGATCGAGTTCGAACGTATAGCCAACGTTCGACTAAAGATAAGATAAATACCGCCACTACGTTTTTCACCAACGTTGCCAGTCAATGTTTGCCGAAAGGTGTAAAATGTTCACACTTTCACATAATGCCGACATCGCTTACAATGTTCAGCCAAGATATGCGTGATCGTCAGCCAATGTTGCGCCAACCGTCTGTGCTACTAGGGTAGGCTTAATTAAAATCAGAGTTCGTGGACAGTGTAATATTTTTTATTGACAATAACTATAAGTCATGTTCTGGTTTTTAGATTTAAGGCTGGTTTTGCGAAAGCAATAATTATTTTTTTGTCGTAACGATTTTACATTTCATTCAATAAATTAGCTAGTCAGCTGCAAAAAAATTAAATAATGCAAAGTAGATACTGAAAATGACCAATAAGATCTATCGCCATGTTATAACTTTAATAAACTTTATTACAATTATGTTACTTTTAATAGCTGATAGGTGCTTTTTGATATACATACATTATTATATGCCTCTTTCATGTCTCGTTAGGAAATATTCAACTTTAGTTCTTTTCATTTCATTTCCGACAACAAATTCTGCATTTGGGACAATAAGTAAGTATCGTTATGAAATAAAAAAAAAACAGACTTTTCTTCACAATTTTATTTTTATATGAAAGCATGTTCCTTAATCTATTTTTTTTTACATAATTTCCACCAACATTAAGGCACTTATCGTATCGTACAACCAGCTTTTGAATCCCATTTTCATAGAAGTCGCCGCCTGATTTAACAACCACTGTAGCATAGCCGTTTTGACCTCATCATCGTTGTCGTGGCTTCTTCAAATGCAGAAACATGTGATAGTCACTGAGCGCTAGATCGGGACTGTATTGAGGGTGATTAAGTTGTTCCCAGTGAAATGATGCGATGAGATCTTGAGTTCGATTAGCCATGTGCGAACGGGCATTGTCATGAAGCAAAGCGATCCCATTACTCAGTCTGCCACGCTTTTTGTCTTATATTGCACAGATTTCTTAACGTTTCTAGTTTGTTGTGTCACCACGAAGGACAAAATTCACAAGCAACGCCCCCTTCTTGTCCCAAAACACATGATTTTCTGGACTGAAATTGTTTGCCTGAACTTCATTTCATCGTCGGTGATGTTGAATGCCGCCATTCCATGGATTGCTGTTCTGATTCCGGTGTAACGTAAGTCACCTGTGACAATTTGGCTTAAAAAATCACTGTACCACTCTAGGAAAGTTAACGCACTGGCTAAACGTTTGATTTTATACACCTCTGCCAACATTTTCGATACGCAGCGTGATTTTCGATAATTTAAGCGTTCGCTCACAATTTTTGAGATTCGAGGAAAGTCATCAGATAACGATGAAATCGTAAAACGTTTTTTCATCAACTTTCTACACTAAACCTTCAGTAATGAAAGAAAGTCGCCCGCTTCGTCTCACTATGAACATTAGTGTGGTTATTTTTAAAAGTTCTAACATTTCTGTCCCATTCTGTACGATCATGATGTTTTCTCCATATACTTCGCTGAATTTCAGTCGCTTTCACGCCTTTAGCACTAAAAAAATCACAGCGCGTATTTCACAGTTGGCGAGATTCTCAGTTGACGGAAGCATTTTAAATCCTCACAAACAAATGTAAACATGGTCGAAGGTGTCCATAATGGCGTCCGTGGCTTGCCAACAGATGCGCGGAATGCCAATTGCAGCGCTGCAGCGACCGAATTTCAAAGCGGTACTTACGCCTCGTACACTGGGTTAATATTTTACAATAGTGGGCCATGAAGTTAACCATTAGCCAAATAAAAACTACAGAATGAATGCTATTCGACTCATTACACGGCACACTATTGTAAAATATTAACCCATTATACGCAGTTTAAAGAAAGAATGGTTAATCTCATGGAAACTATTAATAATGGATATATCTCTAATATGGATCAATGTTAAATTTATTATCCAATCTAATAGTGTAGTTAAAGATGCAATGGTTGATTAAAAGAAAACAGTTTCTTCTGTTTGCTAACATGCTTTATAAACATTCTGCATAAAATTTAGCAACGATAACAACAAGGTATTACGCATGACCTTCCATTTCACTCCACAAAATTAAATATCTTAATCTCCATTACATTGTCAAATATTTAATTTCAACAAGGGTGATACAAATTCCAAAATCGCAACATAATCTTGAATATCTGGAAAACAGTTGACTTTGGGCTAAAATATATTAAATGAATAGGTTCGATGTTATAACTACCTTTTCCGAAATTTCAGGTTCCTTTCATAATAACATCAATAAAACTTGTAACTAACGTGTTTTCTGAAATATCCTGCATATTCGGTGTTCCAGTAATAATTGAAACTTATAATGCATACCTACTTAACAATAGTATTTTTTTTTTTGATAATTTTTGGTGCGTGGGGGGATTTGATAATTCCTTTCTTGGGTAATTTAGAGAAAAAATTTTCAGATAAAAGTAGATATTTTTAAAGTTGATCTAAACATATTCACGATTTTCCAGGATTCTACCTAGCTGTTGCATCGCTAGTAAAGCGAAATCTTTTAATAATTGGACATATTGTGGATTACTACTAATGAGAGATGATCCCGAACCCGAAAATTAAAAAAAATTTTGGGAATATGTAGAGCAATTCTATTTTTTTTATTTTTCTGCTAATACTTACTCCGAGTGGATGAAATTAATTTTTGAAATTTTCCAATGCTAATGGTAAGAGATAGAGCAAAAGTTTTGAGACAAAATTTGTTTGTTATATAATAAGATCTAAGAAACAGCAATGAATTGGGCAAATAAAAGAATGTTATAAACATATCGACATTGTTACATGTACAAGGTGGGCCAAATTCGATACTTTTAATAGGGAACTTATATTTCTAAATGAATTAGACAAAAACTGACCTAAACTTCTGGAGCTCGATTGGTGAAATCCATATTTTTGTATCTTCCTTAATATAATAAAAGAGACACAGAGCGTTTTCTTCAAATGTGCAATTTTTAAAAACCCTTGTAACTTTTTTATTTGTGAAAATGCTTGATTTATATAAAAACTATATTAGGGCGCTTTTTGACGCAGAACTCCATGCTCTAATTTTTTCTTTTTTTAAACTCCTATTTTTTGAGATATTATCAAGACTTGTGTTTTTTTATATGGAACACCCTATATATTTTTACACTATTGAAGATCATATACAATTACCTTTAGAATGATATAACATACTTGATATTTTATTTAAACAATTTCAAAATTATTTGTTTTTCATTTCATATTATTTTAAGATGGCTATGGTTGGTGGTAAATAAGCAAATAAAAGATTTCAACAAGGCAGAAAAAAATTGTTTTAATATTAAATGTTACAAATAACAATTCAAACAAACTAAACTAAACTTTCATAGTTTTCATACATTTTTGAATTCTTAGATAATGAAAACATCAGTAATATTAATGAAAAATGACATTTCAGAACATTTAGACAATATAAAATAAATACGTGCATCATTCATAGCCATCTTAAAATAATGTGAAATGAAGAAAAAGAAATAACTTAAAAATTGTTTAAATAAAATATCAAGTGGGTTATATCATTCTAAAGGTAATTTGATATGCTTTTCAACAGTGTAAAAATATATAGGGTGCTCCATACAGAAAAACACAAATTTTGATAATATCTCAAAAATAGGCGTTTAAAAAAAGAAAAAAATAGAGCATAGGATTCTGCGTCAAAAAGCGCCCTAATATAGTTTTTATATGTCAAGCATTTTCACAAATCAAGAAGTTACGAGGGTTTTTAAAAATTGCACATTTTAAGAAAACGCTCTGTATCTCTTATATTAAGGAAGATATAAAAATAGGGATTTCACCAATCGATTTCTCTTTAAAATTGAGCTCCAGAAGCTTAGGTCAGTTTTTGTCTAATTCCTTTAGAAATATAAGTTCCCTATTAAAAGTATCGAATTTGGCCCATCTTGTACTGTTTAGCTGAAGTCGAAAGTGGACTCATTTTTCACTTGAAAAGTACTTTTTTAATTTTAAAGTTGGTAACAGTTTTATCGAAAAGTATGAAAAGCACTGATAATAAATCATTTTGGCCGCTACTGTATGTGAAATAGTTTGCTAACACATACTTAACTTATTTGTTCAACATATAGACTTAATTTCAATAACTTTCGCAATTAATTATTAATATTTTAATATTGATGTTGGTCTATTAAAGTCAGAAAATGAAATGATTTCTGGTACCTACAAGTACTTATTTTGCTAGAAATACGATTCTGTATATTGAAAGAGTATTACCGTCGCGTACGGTGGAGTATTTAAGCAAGGCGGCCAAAAGAAGGTGTTTAAAGAGCGGGTAATAATTTTTATGAAGAAACAATATGTTTCCAATTATTTCTCATGTAGATATCTTTCAGTCGTTTGGTATAATATTAACAAACTAAAATTGCGTAAAAGTTAATGTGCGTGACCGTGTTCTTTAGCTAGCACTAAATAGGTATAAAACTACTGGATCTTATAAAAACAAACCAGGAAGTTACCGTTTCCAAGTAACAACAATTAAAGAGGGCCGTCTGTGAGACAGGAAGAATACTTTTTTGCAGAAATTGGTGCAGAAAGTGGTCCACAAATTTCTAGGCTAGGACGGTTAGAATACGCTTAAATAGTGCAGGATTAGAGAGCTAAGGCAAGGTAAAAGCCATTATTTCCGACATCAATAAGAAAAACGATCCAGAATAGGCAAAAATACACCAATATTGAATGAAAATTGGAAGAAGGTGTGATCCAACGAAACTTGAGGTTTCACTTAAAATACGATACATGCTAATTAGGGTTAAATGTGAATTACAATACAATAAGTATACCTTAGTAAAATTAGATATTATTTATTTATATGCAAAACTAGGAGCAGAGCCATTTCCACCCATTATTGATATTTATCTTTATTTTACTATTGTCCAATAAAAATTCCTGGGCCCAGACTCCATGATATTACGCCGATGTTTTCAAATAACCAATCAAGTTTGAAATACGAGTAATTAGAGCCTCTATTGCAAATTCCATGGAAAATTACATCACTTATCGTTGTAAATTTGAAACGTTATTGCCAGCAATATTACTAAGTTATCATAGTGAAATTACTAGCATTTTTTAGTGTACGTATTACACATCAATAAAAACAGTTAGTCTATACATACGCCGCAAATATAAACTTGGTAGTTTAATGAAGGTAGAGAATTTGCGTTGAGAAGATCATAGATTGTTCAAAAAGATAAAAAAATTATTAAACGAAATCTAACAACACACAAGTTTAATTAAGTAATCCGGGACGGCCGTTTCGAGGATATGAGGATCCACATTTTCAACCGGTGACCGAATTACTACGCCACAGTCCTTGCTATCATTATTAAACGAAAATTTTGATTCATTCTATCACAACCCGTAATAAGTAAGTCTGCAGAAACGAGTTGCGCTTTACGAAATTAGCAGCGACTAGACAGATTCGTGTTTTATCGATTCTCGAGGAAATCAGTAGACAACACGAACCCATTCTCGTGAGACGAATAAACACGAGTCTGTCTAGTCTCTCCTAATTTCGTGAAGCGCAACTCGTTTCTGCAGACTTAGTAACAAATAAACTTTAATATTGAAGTAAGCTGATCAAGGATTCAATTTTCTTTCTGCTAGAAGTAGCAAATGTTATAAGTTTCCATAAAGCACAATTGAACAACAAATTAAACAAAGAGAATACCTTGCCAAGGACTATGAAGTAACGTATACACAATGCCGCAATAAAATTCATAATTTTGCTACTAAATAATATCCGGGAAAATGAATTAAATGACAAATTTAAGTTTGTAGTAGTATCTCTCTTTGTTACGTTCAGAAAAGTGTATGAAGAATAGAAGAAACACGGAGGTTCATTTTTGTCTTTTCATTTAAAGATTGTTTGTTGCATGGCATATATATACAATAAAATATAAAGTTTCGCAAAATGGAGCAGCCTTTGATTTGATTTTGATAAAATATCGATCAAGTCTCAACTTCCTCCAGATTTATTTGTTGCGGAAATGTTATACCGGGTTTACGTAGACGTGAGTGAAGCTAAAACATCATATTTTTTCCAACAGCAGTCCTTATTAAGTGCATATAAATATCGAACTGGCAATTACACGACAAGCAACTCAAAAGTATCGATACGCTTCACTCACTGCTTCGATCCTCTTTTCCAACCGAAGACCGGCCTTCGGTTGAAGATGAGGATCGATGCATCCTCGAAATAGCTGTGCCAGATTAATCAATTAAACTTGTGTTGTGCCGGTAATTAATGGATGAAACTTAGAAGTTTTAGTTTTTTCATTGTACATAAATCGTAGGTAAGTAAGACTACAGAGATATTTTCAGTTTTCAATTTTTACGCCGGAAAAATGTTATACTCCATCCAAATTTTCTCATTGAAATTTAATTTTTTTAAGTATGGTAACGGCCCAACGGGATGTGTAAGCTTTTTGAAGTTTGTCATAACCTCAGGAGCCTTTTAGTGTGTAATTTGAGACGAAAATTAAGGAACGGATAACCGGTAATTAGATTGCAGGTTATCCGTATCGGAATTTTTTTTTTTAGCGATCCATGAAAATTCTAAATACCACATTCAGGCCATCGCATGTAAATCTTTTTTCAAAGGAGCTTTTAGGAAATATTTTTTTTTCAAGAAGATATTGCCTTGCGACACAATTCGAGAAACTAGAGGTTAAATACACGAAAATGGATTCCATCTTCTGCCCAATCTTCAGATCCATATCCAGTCCAAGAACATTATTTGAAGCCAAAATAAAAGAAGGAGGGCATACTCGATATTAATTTATAAACAGAATTTTATATGTAGTCACTATTATAAATGTACTTCAATAAAATGTTAATTTTTGCAGTTTACGATACAAGGCTGAAAATTTACCAGCTATCAAAAGGTAACATAATTGTAATAAAGCTTGTTAGCTCCTATCTTATCTAATAAATGTACGGATTGTTCGTCAATATTTATATCTGTAAATACACTTAATAAGTTCATGGATCATCTTGCAATGCCCAAATTATTTTCTCTATCCAAAAATGTCTAATGAAACTGACGTCGAAAGAACACAAATTATTTATTTTGACTTCTCTATTTTAACTACCTGTAAGGTGAAGGCGGGTTAGTGGCCAATTCCAATTTTCTATAGGATTCTTCAATCGGACTAAGGATATCGGTAACGCTGAACGGCGTCGAATGATGAAGCTGCTGAAGATGACTTAGCACTTGTCCTCCTTGATGGTGTTTAGGACTCAAGCTCATCGCAAGTTCAACGCCATTGAGTTCGGGTAGTAACCCGTGTAGGTCACTACGGTCCTGCACCACGGGACCTTGCCCGTAGTTGCCTGCAGACATGGACTCCAGATCCTTTTTTAACGCAAACACTTTCGCACAAAGTTAAAAGACTTTCGATTTAAAAAATACCATTCGATGTAGTTTAAAGGAAAGAGGCGCCACGCCGAAAATCACAAGAATTGTTTAAAAAAAAGCGGATTGAAGTACAAACACTAAAGATCACTAAAAAATTCGTAATAATGTGGGTGTTCGTCACAAATGGCCAAGGAAAAAAAAAGAAAGCGAATAATAGTTCACGATGCTACACTTCGATGCGATATAAAAGCCATAAATAAAACACGACGTCTGTAATAAAGATGATTCCGCGATTCATTGAATTGCTGCCTATTATTGTCGGCAAAATAAAAAGCTGAACGCGTTTGTTCTTGATACAGAGAAGTTGGTCGATCCGATATCCGAATTCAATAAACAAACTGACTAACTATATAAATAAATCAGTGATCGAGGTATAGCACTCTTCAGAGTACTCTTGATGTAAGACTCTTTAGCTACGAAGTGCGCTTAACTTGCCTAAGCGTACTCCTAGAGTGTCCTCAAAGTGTACATGGCACTTCTCCCTAGACCCACTGGATTCTGGGTAGTCAATTCGGTCTAGAGGCGTGTTCTCAGAAGCGTTTACCAATCCCGTGCCGGACCCCTATCGATAGGTGTCGCCTACCATTTGCAGAGTTGCATTTATTCAACGTACGCAAAAGTCGTCCTTAGACTCGAAAAGATAAGGTGGGATTTGCTCCACATTTTAACGGCGAATTCGACCTTAACGTTGCAGGAATATGATACAAAGTTAGCCTCAAACTCTTTTTGATTATATGTAATTTGCGTCACGCCTACTTTGACAACCTATTGCAGAAGTACTCTCGAACAAGAGGGGAGACTACTAACAATGATATTGTGTATTTATATCGTTTTATTGGGCATATTGATTCGAAGTTGGAGAACACTTTTACATGTCCTTTTAATTTTTTTTTTCCAAGTGAATATTTTCCGTTTGTCGTTTTGGACATATATAATGTATTAGATTTTGTTCTGCCACTGCCACCGACAACCATCTTCAAAATTTTCAAACGCTTATGGCTCCAAATCGCACTGCGTAAACAAACATTTGAATTATGAAATAGAGGAGTCCTGTTCGTAAAGTGGCTGCTCGTCGAGTGCTGTGCTCGTGGTTCGATTTAAGTTTGTTTTCTTAATATTTTCATAACAGATATAGCAACACACATACTCATATTTTTAAGAGAGAATAATAAATAATAATAAGAGAGGTACATTTAAGACTTACATGCATATTTAATAGTGATCGATTTGTACAGGTACTGTATATATTTAAGTATCCGTTTAAAATTAGGATATTATTTATTCAAATTACATAACCGTTTCCTAGCAAGCCTTCCAATATTTTAATACTAAATATGAAGAAGCAAATAAAATTTAATTCCACCTACTTAAACCAACGATAGTGTCTCTTTTGCTAGTTTTTATTTCCTTTCTGTTGGAGCCAACAACAGTGGCGGCTGGGGGCGACGTAAATGGTCAAGGACAAGGTTTCGATTCCGTCGTGTATTTCCGTTGCATATTGTGTATGTACACTACCCGACAAAAACATAGACGCGATATCGTTTCTATTTACGAAACGAAGTTTATAGACATTATATCAAATGTAAATGAGGGTTATTAATACTTGTCATGTAAATAGTCCATTTATAGATATTTCTGGGTATTTATTGCTTTATTAGGGGTAATTGGGATTTTCCCAGATTGAAATAGGAATTTTAAATGCGACGAAAATTTAGACCCTGTGCATTTATTACATTAATATAAGCAAAAATGCTTTAATTTGATACTTCTTTTTATATGCAGCGGTTGTGCTGGTAGAGTGTACACATTTCACCTCGAGAAATTATATTTTATAAAGTGTTTGCAATGTGGGTAGAGAAAAACAGTTATCCTTGATAGAAAGGGGTAAAGTTCTAGCCTGGCACCAGGATGGTGTTAGTAAGAAGAAAATTGCTCGCCGGTTACGAAGAAGCGATCATTGCGTTAGAAATTTCCTAAAAGATCCGGAAAATTACGGCAAACCAAAAGGCCAGGGGCGACCGAAAGCTGTAAGTGAGCGGGATGATATTGCGGAGAAAACGTTGAGAAAACTGCTACTTTCGGCGAAACACAAAGAAGCGAAGTTGAGATTTGCTGAAGAACACGTATCCTGGAAGAAACAATGGGAAAAAGTTATATTTTCCGATAAGAAACGTTTTAATTTGGACGGACCGGATGGGTACTCGCATTATTATCATGATCTGAGAAAGGAACCAAAAGTGAAAATGAGCAGACAATTAGAGGGTGGATCTGTGATGATATGGGCAGCGATTGGATTCCGCGATAAAAGTGGGCTAGTGTTTTGCACAAACAAAATGACATCTGTGACGTATAAAGACTTATTGCGTGACAATCTTCTACGTTTTGGAAACCAATGGGCCGGGCGCAATTTTGTTTTTCAACAAGATAAGGCGCCAATTCATAAAGCAAAAACCATTACTGAATGGTTTAACGAGAAAAAGATTAAAACTTTACAGTGGCCGGCACGGTCACCAGACTTAAACATTATTGAAAACATGCGGGGTGAATTGGCACGTCGCGTTTATGGCGGAGGCCGTCAATATTTCACGGTACAGGAAATGAAAACTTCAACAGTGACTTAATGGCAGAATATCCCTCAAAATTATGTGTTAAATTTATATAAATCTATTAATAACAGACTATTGGAAGTGATTAAGAACAATGGAGGATCTACGCATTACTGATCACTCATTTGTTTTACATTTGGAACAGGGCGTCTAAATTTTTGTCGCAGAAATTGTTTAAACATTGGAGTAATAATTTATTATTTAGTTTATATATTACTGGAGGAGATATGTTTAAGTTTATTTTACTTTTATGAATAAAAACTTAATTAGATATCTTGCTAGTTTCGCAAAGAAATGTTGTAACCCTTAAAACCCTTAAAACATCTTACCGCGTCTAAGTTTTTGTCGTGGAGTTTATATTACACTAGACAAAAAAACACACGAAGAAATCTAAGTTGTCCACCACCAGTCGCCACTGGGAACCAAGAGATACTTTTAAAGAATTTATGCTTCCGGGTTGTAATAGCATGAGAATGTTTCGCTCTCAATTGCATGGAGCTTCTTCTGGGTTGCTGCATGTTGTATCGCCGCATTCTTTAAAAGAACGGAAGTGTACAACAACGTATACTCAGCCTTTACGAGGAGGATATCAAGAAAAAAACCAGGACGCTTGGAAACGTACGCTAGAAAATGTAGCGATACAACATGCAGTAGCCCAGAAGAAGCTCCATGCAATTGAAAGCGAAACGTCGACCGTGGAAGTCTACAACAACATAAGATCGTTAAGTATACTAGGAAACCGTCATAATTCTTATTTTCAAGATTTTCTTACATTTATTACATTCGTCCATGACTGAAAATAAAATCCTTGCAAAATTGCTATTTAAATAAATAGGTTAGGTTATAAAAAAATAATTTCAATAAGTGAAAAATGAAGAAGTAAGTGAATTGTTGCGATGCACTCTGACTTCATTTAAAAGGATAGTTCAGGAGAAAGAGACTTACGCTATTTTCTTTCTTTTTGAAGTGGAACCATGTCGTTGCCGTGGCTTCTGTCGACGTCTCGTCCACACTCTTATGGGGGACATCTTCAGACTCATCTACCATAAAGTGTCCAGTAACAGCTCTGAAAATAGTGTAATCGATAATCGCGGAAGCTTACTCACCAGAAGGAGAATTAGTCAATATTTTAAACATTCTTACCTTTCATTTTATTTTAGTTTTGATTGTTATAGAGATAAAGTTTCATAAATTTTCGTTTACACTATTATTACTATTATTGTTATTATTATTATTTTGTAAATTAGGTTCAAAACAAAACAAAGAAATATGTATTAGAAAGTATGTCAAATTATTGTCTATAAGTTAGAACTTATTAAGTAATGGTCCCTCTACATACAATGAAAATTATAAAAAATAATTAAGCAGTTTACAAAATGCCAACATTAATTAAAATTATACAAAAAGTAAATTTTGTTCTTGCTGATAAGTAGCAAAAGTAACAAAGTGTAGGAATATTTAGTGAAATTTGATAATTCCAAAAATTTTCTTCAATTATCCAAGTAAAATTTCAAAATTTCTTAGTAAAATCTGAAAATTACAAATTTATAAATCACTGCAGGAATTAGGGAAAATCCCGCGAGTAGGGTAAAATTATAACTGAACGCATGCGCATACTGGTGTTGGTGTGTGGTGACCATATCGGATCCTGTTTAGTCGTTATGTGGCGGCCATAACTGCAAAGAGATTTATGTAGCGCAATTCAGAGATAAGTGCCCACCTAGATTAAATTTTCTGAAAGTGTACAGAAGTACGATCCTTTCAAATGATTTTCAATTATCGGTAGTTCAATACGAATTCTTAAATGAGAAATTCAGTGAAATTTATGAATTCAGCCAAAATTCTGGTCGATCAGGCAGTTTCATTTCTTTTCAGATTAGTTGTCCAACGAAAAGAGATTTTCTTGCCTTCTTCTACTTTGCTCAATATTGTCAGTAGATAATCCATACTTAACGAATAAACAATTTTCTTAAAACATTCTTTTTTAAGATCATATCTTGCCTCTAACTTTTACGTTCGTATATTGCGCAAGCAGGAATCCTAATTAATTATTTGAAATTTCATGATCATCGAATAGTAAAATAAATTGCACCCTTCCCGATCCTTTGATTAGAAATAATTTTTTTCCGAGAGCACAAATGAGCAATAGATCTGCTTTTTTTTTCTCAGGAAAAAGTAATTTTCCTGAGGCCAACTGAATGCTCCTGTGGAAATTTCATCTCTTATACGTCACAGATCTCATTTTGTTTGGGCAAAACACTATCCCACTTTTATCGCGGAATCCAATCGCTGCCCATATCATCACAGATCCACCCCCTAATTGTCTGGTCATTTTCACTTTTGGTTCCTTTCTCAGATCATGATAATAATGCGAGTACCCATCCGGTCCGTCCAAATTAAAACGTTTCTCATCGGAAAATATAACTTTTTCCCATTGTTTCTTCCAGGATACGTGTTCTTCAGCAAATCTCAACTTCGCTTCTTTGTGTTTCGCCGAAAGGAGCGGTTTTCTCAACATTTTCTTCCGTGATATTACCGGTGACGCCTTTAAAATCCTTTGAACATTACGCACGAGCGTTTGTACCCCCGCCTGTTCTGCAATAACTCTCGCCGACGCAGAAGAGTTGGATGCACACCGCACCCGCTCACTTACAGCTTTCGGTCGTCCCTGGCCTTTTGGTTTGCCGTAATTTTCCGGATCTTTTAGGAAATTTCTAACGGAATGATCGCTTCTTCGTAACCGACGAGCAATTTCCTTCTTACTAACACCATCCTGGTGCCAGGCTAGAACCCCTTTCTATCAAGGATAGTTGTTTTTTTCTGCCCATACTGCAAACCCTTTATAAAATACAATTTCTCGTGGTGAAATGTGTACACTTTACCAGCACAACCGCTGCATATAAAGAGAAGTATCAAATTAAAACATTTTTGCTTATATTAATGTAATAAATTCGCAGGGTCTAAATTTTCGTCGCATTTAAAATTCCTATTTTGATCTGGGAAAATCTCAATTACCCCTCATAAGCACTATTTACATAACAAGTATTAATAACCCTCATTTACATTTTATATAATGTCTATAAACTTTGGTTTCGTAAATAGAAACGATACCGCGTCTATGTTTTTGTCGGGTAGTGTATTATGTAGAAAAACTACATACAAAACTACTACTAATGTTGATGGAAATTGACCAAAATAATAAAATTATAGCTAAATTCCCAGAACTTTGGAAACATCCCTCGTACATATGCAAATATCAGTAGTCTTTCACAAACTTTTCTAGCAAAACGATACTTAAGAAAACGTGTCGCTTCGAATAATATCTAGCTTTGTTATAATGAAAGCGTTTTAAAATTAATGAAAACTGGGGGAATTAATAATAAGCAATCTAATTAATTTTGGACAAACATTCTCAGTAAGAGATTATAATTTAGTGTAGGTGTATGTATTTTATAATTCTTATCGACAATATTAAACTTTATTGCAACAGATTCCTAACACGTATGTACGTATATACAAAAGGTGAAGAGCGCGCTAATATAGAATCTGTCTTTTCCGTTTAAATAAGCCCTCAACTTTCGCAGCAAATAAATTTAAATCAAATCTTCGTCATAGTACGAAACACTTTTCAACGATATTCTAAACGCTGTATTTATTTTGCACTTTAACACTGCGAAAGTCTAAATAACACCTCTTTGAAAGCGAAGGAAAAGTAGGCTGTAAAGCGTAACAGAGTAGGTATGAAGAGGTCTGGAAAGGGTTATATAATCTGTCGGTCAGCGGCAATCAGCTTCGTTCCCGGCTAGGTCATGAAAGAACTCGGCTGAAGAGTGCTCCTGTTTAGAGTGTGCTCTCTTGGACTAGTAGATATTCCAGAGTCCGGTGGCGTTCGCTCATAACACCAACGTCCAATCCATTCCACCACAAGTCCCATTATCATAATCAAAGGGCCTCGCATTACGACGACGAATACTAACCTCCACTTTTCAACAAGTACACTACCTTTATTTTATTTTTATTTTTTTATGAATAGTTTACATACGAGAGTTGGAATGGATCCAGTTTTAAGAATAATTTAGTTGCTTCGATGAAATATGTTTTTTTATTATTTGGTAATAGTTATTAGTTCTTCAAATTTTAGCGTAAAATCTTGTTTGGGTTAATATATCTATATATCTATTTTTTTTTATATCTTTTATACTACAGGGCGAACCTGGCAAACAAAACTTACTAAATTTAAATATTTTTTATTTTCGTATACCAGCTAGGGAACCTGGTCACGGAGAGGCGCTGTTCTCATGTAAAGTTGAACATATGCCATATGTGAGGTGTTGTACCCGGTCTATCAACATTTGCCAAAGTAATGCAAATATCCACAATGAACGATGCCGACATTCGCTATCGTCACAAAGGCGTTAGATCGCGAGCTCCTATGACATATTACAAGCATATTTTATCTATTTTTTTGAGAAATTTTGGTTTGCCGCCCAGTCAAGACGTATTTGGCTGCTTTCAGCTAACGAGCTACAAGCTAAATTCAGGTTGGGGTATTTAAAAGAATGCAAGATTTTTCTTTACGTGACGCATTACCAGAGAGCGCGCGGGGTTAACGTCAACTTCTCGGTGTTTATCCTATTAATTTATTGTTGTAAAACGCTATTATTGGCCATTTACGATTTTTTTTAACTGCTTGCTGAAAGACTGACTAGACGATATTTCCGGACCTACCGACCGTGAAAATGAACGAATTTACTTAGAAAACAAATTGTGATATTTATGATTGATAAATAGAGAGGACAAAGGCTGACAAGGTGAAATTATTACTTCTTTGCGGCGACTAGACAGACTCGCGTTTTGTCGACTCTCGGGGAAACCAGTAGGCAACACGAACCCATTCTCATGCGGCGAATAGACACGAGTCCGTCTAGTCGCTGCAAAAACATAATAATTTCACCTGCCTTGGTCACCTCTAATAACATTATCGCCTGTGTTAGGCACGCGCTCCCCACTCCTCAGTTTCTTTGGGCAACCTCATGCACTACTGTACGTGTTTAACATTGGTGCAAATTTCAGAAAATACGAAATATATCTTAGTATTTGATAATCTTTGCTCCGTTGATGATTTTCAAGTAAATACTTCAGCGTAATAGTGTCATATATGAAGAAAAGGAATCGTCCTCAATTTAAAAATAGAAATGATGAATTCCACAAATAAAGCCTCTCATTATAATTATAATAATTAGATTACATCAAATATCCAAAATATTAAATGTTCAAATAATAGTAAGCAATATCTCAAAATTAATCGTATTTGTCTTTGTGATAATAGACGTTCAAATAAGCATTTTCATTTGCAGTGCTGCCACTAATGTTGTCCCATTTAACGATTTCCTACTTTATAGAAACATAATTAAAGAGAAAACTATTCTCTTTCATAACAAAATATGATAATAGTTTTTACATCGTGCTAGATCCGTCCTTAAACCGATGCACTTTCATAGCGGGTAAATTTTACACACAATATGCAGTATGAGCAAGAAAATATTGTTTGCAAACCAATATTTTAATTGATTCTGAAAAATACTGAAAAACTGAATTCAATAAATCGTGTTCGTTGGCCTCGTTTTGTTAAAGCAACAAAAAAACTTATTATATTAACTAATAAATTTATTGCAACGATGAATTATCAAATTGAAACTGGTACTACCAGAATTGAAATAACTCAATTTTTCTTTATAAAAGTAACCTTTGACAAGGGTCCTATTAAGTTTTCAAACAGTTACGTGAATGACAACCATTTAAAGTGAACGGCTATTGTAATGGAAAAATTAGCAGTGATTTGAATATTCGTTTTTAAAAAAGAAAACGTATAATTAGGCAAAAGTAGAAGTCGGTGAAATTTACGGTAACTCTGGACCTTCCTTGAACCATAAAATATACGACAGCTGGACTAAGCGGACCCGTACGAGCATTTTTTAAGAAGACGTGCAGGAGATTAGAAATTACCGAAAAAATTCACGAATAATAGATTGAAAGTGCGTGAAATTGATGAAGCTGTGGGATCGGATGCATATTGTTTTAACAATTCATTTGGATGGTAAGGAAGCCTTCCGCAAAATGGGTGCCGCGATTGCTCACAATTGACCATAAATACGTACATACGTGTGTCAACTTCAATGGATAGATGGAATGTTTGGGGATGTTAAAGCGCGATCTGAATGATTTTTGTTGTCGAAGCATGGATTTATCGCAGTACACTAGAAACCAAAGAACAGTCCAAACAGTGGATTTTTCATGGCTAACAGGCGCCATAGAAGGCCAAAACCACATTATCGCCTAACAATGTAAGCATCGTAATCTACGTTGGTTGCTTTAAAAAGGGCAAAACGATTATTAATGGCGAGTATTGTGCCAACTTATTGGATCGTTTCAACAATGTTGCGAAAGAAGAACGTCCGCATTTGCCAAAGAAAATAATTTTATTTTATCAAGACAAGGTGCGCGTGCACACAGCAACCGTTGTATGCGCTGTTGCTTGTACTGTGTTCCGTTAATCGATGACTACACTGAAATACAGCCATGGACAAAAGCACATCACTTGCTGTAGGGGATATATTTTGAAAAGTGAAATATTCTGGCTTTGCTAGCGACATATATACACGAAAACAATGCTTATTCCTGTAGCATCCTTAATTTAACTAAAAATTGCCTCAATGTTTTGATTTATTAACATATTTAGGTTGCAGTAGCTAAAGACATCGATGCCATGGTCCCCGTCTCAATAAAAATAACAATGTTTTTTTTACATAAGTATTTGTAGATATATTTTTTTTACATATCTTGTACATATAGTGTAAACAGGGCCAATATACAGGGTCATTCACGCAACCCGTTCATTAGAAGTCCTATGTTCTAATAATTTAATTTTGAAATGTTACATTCTTGTATGCCCCCTTTCGAACTAAAATACTTTTAACAATGTGTCGTCGGAAATGACCTCTCAGTTTGTTATTCTAAACAGAATGATATATATATTTTTTGGCATTTCTGAAATTCAGACATTATTTATTCTGGAACAATTTGTGGTAATGTACTCTAAGCTTAAATTTAACCGTTTTGGAGTGTTTCCTTTACTTTTACTTAACCCTTTCGAGCCTATTGGGACATATGTAACCCAACAAGTCAAGCCATGTTTCACTCCTTTCCATTTAAAATGATATACTACATTTGATTTTTTTTTCAATAAAGTTGCATTTCGACGACTAATGGGTTATATTTTTCCCACTAAAAAAGTCTGACTGGGATATATATGTCCCATACAAAATGGCGGACTTTTTTTTCGAATAACATTTTAAGGTGTTTATTTCACTTACCTTCATCTTGTTGTTGTTTAAAAAAATTACAATCTAATCAGGATTTAATAATAAAAAATCCGGCTCGAAAGGGTTAAATAATTTTTTAATTCTAGTAATTTTATTGTTATTAACTTAGATTACCACATTAACTGACCTACTTTATTACTTTAATAGGATTTCAAGAACATCAAATCAAACGCCAATATTGTGTAAAAAACGGCGATTTTATTTAAAATAAATTCAGGACAAAGGTGCTCTCGAATACTTTTAAACCTATAAATTCTTCAAATCTATAAACATAATATATATACTAATTCGTACTTTATTGTACAAAATATAGATAAAATAAGTGTCAGATACTACCGTAATTATTTCAAATATCATCAATCAAATACCTTTAAACATAAATAATTGAACTTTATTTTAAAATATTAGTACTGTTAGATGATAATTGTACTATATCCTTATGGCTCTAACGTCTATATGGCCTATTGGTGTCCTGACGTTCGTATCTATCTCTATATGGTCCTCCCGCTCGACGGTTATGATGCTCGGAAGTATGTTGTTGCGAACTCGAGTGCCCCCTGTAATCATTCCTGTAGTTGGAATTGTATCCGCTCGTGTTGGAATATGAACTATTCTGCCAAGGACTGTAGCTACTGCCGTGCATATTTCGCTGTTGGTGTTGTTGGTAATTGTAGGATTGACCACCTGCAACCATATTAGGTAAGTGTTATTTAACAGACCATTAAATTGATTCTATTTAAACTTTAAGGGTGGTTCAATTGAAATCGATAAGCTAATAACGGTGTTCCGTCTTGCGAGAAATTCAATCTACTCTTCTACGTGAGTCTGCACCCCGCATTCGGACGTAGCCGGACGAGGGTGTAATTAACTTGACCAGCTTTCTACCTTGGGGGTGAACCTTCGTTTGATGGAGTTTGGGCATACAAACGATGGGACGTGATTGTGTTTGAAGTGGTTGATTTAAAGAATACAGTACGGAATATAGATTTATGGTATCTGGTACATTGCTAATTTAACAGAAATTAATTTGTTGCAGAGAATTAATAGTTTTGAGCCCATTCTGTTTTAAGGTCCACTTTAATATTCCATATACTTATCTGTATTAAATTTTGAAATAATTTGAGAATTTTGAGAAATCCCGTGATTTTTTTAACGCCTTTATTTGATCGAGCATTTCGATAATACGAAGAATCTTTTATATAAATTAAGCCATCGATATCGTTGCCAATTTCAATTCACGTTATTTAATTTTTTTAGGAAACACCCTATCTATTTTTCCAGGGTTTAATGGAGAAGCTTTTAGAATTTTGTTTAAACATTTCCATATACCTAAAACGCCTCCTTCCATAACAAATTAAAAATTAAGCTATTCAGGTGAGCTTTTCGTTTAAAAACATAAATGCTGCAACGAAATATTACTCTTGTTTCGCTAAAAATATTTATCAAAAGAAATGTGTAAACGCTGCTTTCTGGTACAATTCCAGCATCTGGTAGAAGTAACCATCATATTCCCATACATTGTCTAGAAAGTTAACGACAAGTACAGTGCTATCTCGGCTAACGAAGATTTATTTTCCAAGATTGGTGCCAAGGTTAATGAATTATTTGCCTCGAGATTTCGGCTAACGAATATTGGTTTGGGACCTTCGTTAGCTGAGTTCCCACAGAAAGCTAGTGAAAATAACCAGACAAATGTTAATTAGAATTTTGCATGAAACAAATAGCTTTGCAGCAGTTAAAAATATTCTGAAAGTTATGAAAAAATTAAGGCAATACGTTTGGATGGACGTACTACGTACTACTCCGAAAATATTAATAAACGTTCCAAAATATATTATTATCATTAAAAATAACGTAATCGAGAGGGCCATGGTTTTTTTTAAATTATTTATTATTAAACATTAAATTAATAACCACAAATACGTGCGCTCAACGGATTTGTGATTTTTAACTGTGTGCCTAGCTTTTTTTTATCTTTCATTTTAATTAAAGGAAAATTATGAAAAATAAATATGTAAGAAAATAGACAGTAGGAGTCGCCCAAAATTGAGTTTCCGAACAATACCAAAGTATCAGCACACTCCGCACCACACAAGTTTTCCAAGCTTTCTAAAAATGTTTCTTTTTTCGCATGCTTCAACCACTGGTTGTTTGCAATTTTGTAGCATTGATTGCAGTATCTTCTCGATACTTTTTCTCTTGAAAAAATATAAAAACATATTAGACGCGAAAATCGAATCTAATTGCGCACACTTTCTGCAAGTACGTTTAGCGGTGGAGATGCGGTGATAAAAGGACAAAGGAGCGTCGAACGGGGGTGAGTGAGCAGCGGTATCGCGAAATTAGGCGTGTGAGTGGCGATGACGGATGCACAAAGGGCGCAATTACGCGCTCTGCCACCGGCAACGACGTGATTGTAACGTCACGCTCGCAAACAAACATACAATGCCCCCCGATAAATTGCTTGTTTCCAATAAACTCGTACGCACGTATCGGAATAGGATCGGCTGCCAAACAGGAAGGATGCGAAGAATAACGGACCTCGTTGCTCCACTGTTTGTAATCACAATTATCGTTTCCATTATATACTCATTTAATGCGGCTGCTGACGAAATTATCGAAATAGATCATCTCAGAGTATAAAGAGGTTGGCGTGTTAAAAAAAATGAGGGTAATGAATATGGTGTATTCAATATTGAAATGCATTTGATATAGGAAAATGGCAGTGTTTAACGAAATTAAAAAAAAGTAAATAATTTTTTTTCTATAATGGTAGCAAGGACTAGTAGACTAGTAGGTAGGGGTAGTGTGCCAATACTTTTGTGCTGTTTGCAATATTTTTCTCTTTTTACCTCTTAATTTCGCAAATTAAGCATCATTAACGCAGTGTGATGTAATACTCAATAGAAAAGTAAAGAATTTTAGAAATTATTTCATATCAGTTTTTCTCACTTTTTGACGAGGTGGGCGCCATTGTAAAAAATTATGATAAAGTTTTACTTTTAGTTTACAATGGTCTTTGAAAGAAGTGAATACAATAATTTTTTGTTCTTTAGAACGATTTAACATTGTCACTGTTATTACTAGAGTAGGCAAATTCGGGTGCGCACCATCGGCGCAGCTAACGAATGGACTCTCGGATGCGAAACATTAGTCAGTATCTAATTCGCTGCCACCTGGAGCGTACGTAATAGTAGCAGCGAAGTACTTTGTGTTCTGTTTTTAATAATGTCGACGGTACGTAGAGTGAGAAAACAGCTATCATTAAAGACAGTGAATAGGTTCATTAAGGATTATCCGGATTTGACTTACGACGGCGTAAAACTTAAACGTTCAGTGTGCGATATATATCTAATGTGTTGGTCACTAACACATTGTAAACGGCATGTGCAAAGTGTAAATCATAATAATATCAAAACCGGTGTCGCCGAAAAATACGAACAATTCTTATTTGATTTATGTACATGATGATTCGGTGTAATCTGGCGTTTACTTTGTTAAACAACGATTCATTTATTTCATTTTGGAACAAATACGTCAATATTATATTATCGAGCAGGACCACATTACGAAATTATTTACCATCTGTGCGTTTACATTTAGAAAATAAAATTAAGGCTGAACTGAAAAATAAAAAACGTGCTTGCGGCTGAAACCACTGATTTCAAAAAAAGATCTGTACTTAATGTTATGGCGCGCGAAATGGAACCACATCTATCGTCATCTTCAATTTTATTAGCTTCTAGACGAATAGAAGAATGTACTGCCCAAGTAATTTCAAAAGTGGTGTTAAGGACATTGGAAAAATTTGAAATATCCAGAGATCAAGTATTAATGTTTATGACAGATGGTGCCGCAACCATGCTTTCTGTAGGCCGGTCTCTTAAGGATCAGTGTGGTAACTTTTTACATATTACATGTAAAATTCATGCTCTACATTTTGTGGCAGAGACAATTCGTAGATGTTATCCACAGGTGGATGCAGTAATTGCGAGTACAAAAGCAGTGCTTCTGGAATCCCCAAAACGTATTCGCGAATTTCACAGACTGTGTTCTCGTACCTCTGAACCACCACAACCGATCCTTACACGTTGGGGAACATGATTACAAGCGGCATTTTACTATCATAAATATTTTGAGAGTATAAAGAAGGTGGTTCTATTATTCAATCCGAAAGAATGTGCAGCTATCAAAACAAATCAGAAAAAAATTTGAAGATAGTTAGGTTAAAAGTGATTTACAAACTATTCGCAGCAATTACATCACTGTCGTTAGAGGAATCGCTGCAAATTGTGAAAAATGTAGACGCACAGCTTTGTTCGGTAGAAAACGCAAAAAAGTGTGTTCTAATTAAGTTTAAAAGTGTTTTAGACAAAGATTCAGATTTTGCCACACTTAGACAAATTTGTGAAGGTTCGTCTACAGATGCGTTAAATTGTTTCAAAGAATTTTTTAGTTATCTAAATATAACATCACTAGATGTTGAGCGATAGTTTTCTTTATACAAGAACATATTTTCCTCATGACGGACGCGTTTTGCAGAAATAACTTTGGAAACTCACCTTACGTTAAAAATATTTAATCTCGCTTCTCCAGTTTTTCAAGTCACGGACGCTTAAGACGGTAAGTTTTTTTTAATCATCGAATTACATACACTCCCGATTTTATTTTTTATACATATGACTAGAGATGGCAATTTCCCGTGTCCATTCAGTAACATAGAGATAATTTATCTAGATCGGTTCATAATCTTCAAACACCATCTTAAAAACTTCTTTGTATCTAGCACCGGAACGGCACCGTTCGCGATAATATATCTCTGCATACTGACACCCTTCGCATACAAGAGTCCATTCGTTAGCTATCTATTCAACAAATCCGCCACTTTTAGTTCAAGAGATCTACTATTTTTTTACTGTTTTTTTTTTATATCGAAAAATCAAATTTATCAGCATACATCACACTTTTTAAATCTATTACGAAACTATTAAAATTTGTAATAGAATCTGTTGCGGAAACAACATTTATATTGGCAACATTTGTTATAATTCTGTACCATTAGTTTAACAGTATAAAATCAATAAATGAAGACAGTTTCTAAAAAAAAAAACGAAGCAAATATTCAATACTATTCATTTCATTACAGACTCTAAAACGTTTTAAATTTCTACAGTATATTAAAGGCGACAATTGCACCATTGAAAAAAACGTAAGCGTTGGTCCCTTTTCACAAGCAGCCACTTGAGACGCAAATTGCTCCCGGAATAATCAGAACTATTCTCCGAATGGCGACCAAACAAAGAACGACGGTTAGCTTTCAGGTTCCGCGTTCATTTTGAACAAAAATGCAGATAAGAACAATTACTTGCTATTAACGGCGCTGAAAGAATTCTCAACCGAATATCATTAAATGCATTGAAGATTATTTCAGGCTTCTGCGGTAACACAATTGTTTAACAATTCCCCCCCAAACGTTCCCGCAGTAATTTAAAGTAACGAGTTTTCAAATAAAAACATAAAATTATATTCAAGTATACAGAGTGTTTAGTATCGCAACGCACAGTATACGTTTGGCTGAATATTATTACATTTTTGGATGAAATAATTGTCATAATTTGAGATGTTTGTCGCCGTTTCTTTGATGGCCAATCGAAATTGTTGCCATGCTATGATTACAACGAGTACGTGCTGGAATGGTACCAAAAAGGATAACGTTTACACGTTAGTTTTAATTAATTAAGCCTTAGTAATTATTAGACATTTTTTAAAGATACTGCAACATAAAGATGTACTAAACAAAAGTAAAGCGAGAATATTTAAAAACTAGTGTTGCTAGTAGGTATTACTTATTATTATATTCACTTTTTTAATTCTAATTTGGGGAGCTTAATAATAAGTTTAGTTAGTTTTCTTTTTCTAATAAATTTTGATCTACTTTGGTAAATAGCTGTTGTTAGAAGCGGATTCATGAAATAATGCACGGTAAAGTTTAAAAAATGGTTCTCTCATAATTCTTTTATTAACAAACATATTTGAATAAAATTTTGGTTAAACCTATTTCGGGGCCTTCTGAATTCAGTGGCGCAGTCAGATGTTTAATAAACAAATCGCTAATAAATTGTTACTATTTTCGAACTCGAAAAATTATCATAGTGTGCTTTGAAAATGTAGATGAACATCTGAAATTGTGTGTGAAAGAAAATGCTTCATTTTAATGCAAGATGTAGGTTTTATAGGGGCGCTTTCATTTCGAATGAGTCACACCGTGTTTGCATTTCTTTTAAATACCGGAATTAACAAATAGTGTTTCAAATTTCTTCCTTATTTCTAACGTAATTGAATATTTAAAAAAGTCCAAAGTTGCTCCGGTAAGGAACATCTTCTGCTTGCTGAACAGCCGTGCTAACCATTACACCGCAGAGGTAGACCTTATTACCTAGCTGTTATTTATTTGCAAATACATTATAAAATGTTGATAGACAATTTATTCTTATTTGCCAAGTTTTTTTTGTTTTTTTTTTACCGGCGAAAGCGGCTGTTTGATAGGTTAAAGGTTTGTAGAATAGTCTCCGTTTTCCGGACTTGTTGGTTGTGGTTGATAGGTTCTTATCAGACCTGACGTTTCGGCAGTAATTGTAGCAGGCATTCTCAAGGACGGTACGGTAGCGGTCCTAGTTCTTAACTCAGCAAGGTTTAAATACGAAAAATCTCCTTACACATTGCAACAAGATTTTATTGAAATTAAACTTTTGACCAATTACGTAGGCTTCCACAGCCGGTATATGTCGGCTAAGACCATCACAACCCGCATACTACCCAGTAAACAATTACGACCGCCTCCGCACGCGTCTTTCAGAATGCCAGTTGTCAGGTCTGGAAAGAACCTATCGACGACCACCAATAATCACGAAAAACATAACTATTCTATGGACACGGACCGTGAAAGCCTACGTAATAGATTCGTATTTTGATTTCAATAGAATCTTATCCCAACGTTTATCGAGATTTTAGTATTTAAACCTTGCCGACATTGTTTAAACGTATAAAGACGGTCAAAAGGGATCGATGTCTTTCTAATTCTCATTAAGCGTACGATTCGAATGAAAAAGGTCATAATACAAAATTCCTCAGTTTAATAGGATTATCTTACCTCTCTGATAATTGCCGGAAGTGTATGTGTTGGAGTAATTATTTCCACCATATGTTTGCGGGCTACTGCTATTGGAATTTCTATATGGCCTTTGAACCTGTGGTTGTGGCACGTAATGATTCACCATTCTGTGACCAGATGCTCCTACTGAAGCTCTAAAGATGAGAAATTATGAAATGATTATGTTTGCAAATGTGTATATTGCTATAAATACCTCGTTGTCGACGGCGCCATACCAATTTGAGGTCTCCAACTTCTATGAGATTCTTCATTTAGATCTTGTGGCTTCAAAACTCTTGGCGGCATTTTGGCACCTTTTAACTTCTTCGCTAAGAAGACATATCCGTCCGGATATTGTGGATCTCTGAATTCCACGGAACAAACTTTATTCCCATAAATAGGTTTTAATCCCCTTATAGGGCTGTTTAACGTTCTAGAATAAAAGTAACATAATGAGTGGATATCGCTGTTGAACCTTAGTAATAAGAGATGACATCTTACCCATTTACTGAAATGCAGTCGTCTGTAAGTAATATTGTACCACCCATACCCTCAAAGTTGATAGGCGTCTCTATTTGCTTGTCGATATTTTCTTTATAGAGGCCTTGCGCAATATTATATCCATTTGTTTTTATCGATAGAAACAGCACATCTTCACCGCGAATGTTACGTTTTATTTCTGCTGGCGTTAAATCTTTGTAGTAGGGTTCGACAGCCTTGAAAAGTCTCTTTTCGTCAACAAACGGTAAAAGGGCTACTCCTTGCCACGCGAACTTCTTCCCGTTTAGATCGATCTTGAAATCTTCGGGATAGAAATCAATGATTGGCGAGTCCTAATCGGATAGAAAAATATTTGGTGTATTCGAATTATGTGTTATTAATCTGCTAACGGTTGCGAGTAAAGCTTTTGCAAGCGCTACTAACGAATGCGTTAGATCAAAATATTTTAACGGATTGATTCTTACAGTGTCGCTCATTAGTTTCGCCCAAGGCGCAGGCACGTGTTTACTGCTAGCTGCGGGGAATACGCCCATCAATTGTTGTAGTGGTTCAAACTGGAAGAAAAAAATTATCATGAAAGAGATATTAACAAAATCTTGATTTGGGTAGCTATCGTTACGTTTTAATACAACTATATTGTTTTATGTTGGTCTTGGAAGAAACTTAAAATTACAATTTTTCTTGAATTTCGCGATTCTGTTGCCAAAAAATTTAAAGAAGTGTTGGAAACTTCAAATTTTAATGTTTTTTCCGCCACTGATTTCAATTTTAATAAATGTGAGCCTCACATTGTGAGGTGCTTTCATTTCTATGCCTGATATGTTATCGTATATATTTTAAAAACGGTGCCGGGATATAATATTTATCATGTAAATACGTCCCAAACTGACAAAGTTAGGGAATTCCTAAGCGTAGCTTAAATAAATAATATCGGTAATTGTAATATGCATTGTAGCTGTGACTTATTTAAGTGAGTTTACAGCGAACAGATATGCATGTAACTACTTCAATTTATTTTTAAATTACGACGATAATTTTTTTCAGTATCTTACAGGCTTTGTACCGGCTTCAAATTCGGTACTGAGTCCAGATATGTTGATGAAATCGGATGCAAACGGCGCATAGTGATATGGAAAGTACCATTTCCAAGAGGCGCATCCTTGATAATAGTATCGTAGAACCCAACACAATCCTCGCACATAATGTAGAGCCACTGAATTTCTAAAATGACGAATATAAAAGTGAAAATTTTGCAGAAATTATAATGCTATATACTTTTTTTTCATAGATGTACATACCTGAACTCAAAATTTTTCGGAGCAACATCAAATTTTGACTCATAATATCTATCTTTAAAACCATCTTCCCAGAGCCGAACTTCATCGTGAACTTCTTCTTCATCATCATCTTCCTCTTCACGCGGTCTCTTAACGCCCCTCCTTTCATTTGATTCAGGCTTATCAAGCATCGATTCCAGCGCTTTCTTCGAATCGACCGTTTGCAGTTTGGCTTCCGCCTGTGAGTGCATTCCTGCTTTTCGAATTTGATATGCTTCTTGACGTGGATTCAAGATAGTCTTTGACTGACCTAACGGCTGGAAATTAAAAAAAAAAAATTTTCAAGGTACACTGCAGAGTCTCAAGTGATATACCGTTGGTTCAAACTGGGTGTCTCTAAGAAGCGACCAATCCGGTCTTCTGCGTCTATCCATCTCTTCCGTTCTTTGTCTCTTTGCTTTTTCACGAGCCTTAAATTGAATCTCCTTCTGTTGTCGAACTTTAAAAATTTCATCCTCTGCTTTTCCCAATTGCGTCATTATCAATTGCACACGCTCTAGATTGACATCGCCATTTTCTGTGAGGTAACCCTGAAGAAAATTTCTATTGTACTTTAAAAAGCACCTGCAATTTGCTGATACACAGCAGTTAAATCGCTACAAAGTAATCTATTCTACTAACCAACTTGTTGATGAAAGAGAAGATAAAGGAGGAATAACATGACATATATCATATTATTCCTCTCTATGTACTAATTAAATTGGTAGATTTTCATAACAATTTTAGTGATGGTGATGAAGCGATTATTTAAATCTTGGTGGTGAGATTTTAGGATCATGTCGTACAAAGAAAAATATATACGGGATTACTTACAACCTTTTAGAGAACTTTTCATATTGGGTAGTCCATGAAGAGATAAGAAAATCAATGGATTTTTTGTATTCAATTTACGCAGAAAAATAGTTATTTGTGTCGCCAGGGATGTAAGCGCAGTTTTTCAGCCGTGTGTGTTGTTTACATCCGATAAATTCGGCTTGTAAATATTCTCTTCAATGATGAACCGACATTTTCTGTATTTGACCAATGTAATTCAGAAAACTATGGTAATGTATTGTCGATAATCAAAGTAATTGGTATTTTGTATCGAAAGAATGCTAGATTCCCAAAAATATCTCCAATTGTTAGAATAAAGATTTCTCCCAGCTTTGCTTGCATTGAAGTATTGAATTCCAACTTAAATCAAATTTGATTTAAGCGGCAGATGTAAATTGTTCGCAAAAATAAGAAAAACTGTATCTGTCATTAACACAACGTTGTTTTGGCTTTTTCATGATGTTTTCGTACAAAAAAATTGTTTAAATATGCAGACGGAACTATTTGGCATTTAATTGTTTATTTAAAACAACTGAATTAATTTCGAAAGCATGGTACCCCAGATAAATTCCATTAAAATAAAATAAAAGAAAATACAGCATTTGGAGAAACAGAACAGACAATAAAACTACTAGTACGAATGCTAAATTTATTAAACTTGAAAAATACCTTGATTTTCATGAATTTTTTTCTGAAAATCCGAGGATTATGGCCTGTTGGCCAGTGTTATTATTCAATATTTATCTATTAGAATGTATTTTCTATATGGACTAGTAATGACCATTCTCACCGTCATTGAAATGATAATGTAGATGACTTGTTACGTTCAATATTGTTTTCAAAAATTCGCTCTGAAGATCTATTGGAAGTAATAAAAACGAACTTACTCCGGTTTTGTAGACCGCATCTTTGTAAAGTGAAACTAATCGATCAATTGCACCTTCTCTAATTTCCAAACTTGGTAAATGCGGTAAAAAATCATTGCCAACAAAGAAACACATAAACACCCAGTCATCGAGAACTCTATCAAAATCATAGGTGAAAGGTAAATTGGGCATGGCTAATTCTCTTTCTAAATATTCTCTTAAAACATTCAGTCTTACGAAAATAAATTCACCTTCAGAGCCAAGAACATTTTCCTGTTCACTGCTCATATTGTTTTCTATACCTGAGCAACTTTTCAACTCGTGACCTAAAATGTTAAAAGTATATTAGGTATTATCTCTATAAAAAAAAGATATGCAAAGATTAACCTATTTGTCCACATAAATCACATGGTCTTGGTTTGTTTGGTTTAAATTCTTCGCGAATGATGGTAAAATTTGGTTCATGAGTAGCTAAACCTAACATTATCAAATCGGCATCTGCGCCACACAAACAATGCCTTGTATTGGGATCATGATCTGGTTGACCTAGCGGAGATATATTTACATTAATTTGAAAAAAATAATTAAAAGTATCTATTAACTTACCTCTTTGTTTTCGTATATAATCCATAATTTTATGTTCACCTTCACCAGGTACGTTAGCATCAGATAAAATAACTTTAACTCCTTGCCAACCAGGATCATTATTTAACCTGTCATGCACGTAATATTTTAAACATTCTGATAATCTCGCCATAAATGGAGTACCAGGCGTAATACAATTTGAATCGAAATGTTCTTCCTTTGCTTTTTCTGGAGGTAAATACGCACCCTTTAATAGCAATTCTGCCCTTACTCGTGCAATATCGTTCACCTTCTCCACGACTTCTTTTGATGCTCTGAAACGTCTCGATCTCTGTTGATTCATTTTTGCTCTTGGTGCTACACCATCAATAGCCATATACAAGAGTTTCCTCGGCCTTACTATACGAAATAATCTGTCGATGCATTCGAAAATTGCCACCATCATTTCATCTTCATCTTTTGGTGGAGGTTTATCTTCGGGATGAGTGCAAGGATGTATAATACCATTCATATCTAAATATAGATTATCGAATTCGACACCATTTGGATTCGGTTTTGAGGAATCTACTTTTATGGGATTTCCGTCGAAATCTTTCACCTAAAAGAATAAAACATAAGGATTGAATATTATATGTACACATAACCTACTTTTTCCTCGATGCAAGGTGCAATTACTGATGGATATTTGCGGCTGAGCCAACGGAAGAATGCAGGAACCCCCATCTTTTTCCGTTACGGCGCAACGTTATAAGAAACAATAAATTTAGAAATCTTGTTAAATATTTTTCCTAAACATTTATGAAATGACGAACAACGTTTGATGTTCTTTTTAATGGTTGTTTAAAATGAAAAGTTCCTAGACACTTGGTAATAGTACCAACCTTAGAAAAAGAAAAAATAGAACAGCTTTCCCAACCTTAGCACTAAAAGTTTGCTCTAGTACTGACTAAAAAATGATGAAATAAATAAGAATTGACAGTAAATAAATATAAATATGTATCTCTCTAAAAATCTGAACATTATTTGCTCCGTATATTGTAAAATTTTGCCAAGCATCGCGCCATCGCGGGGTAGAAACCTAAATTATCTATACTTTGCAGATAGTCCACAAGAGGGAGCAACTCAGATTTATTACAGGGTATCTGTATAATTACTTTTATCGAAATTGCACTGTAGTTCTAAATTTAATTTCTCTGGATTTTTATTTTATTTCGGTATACATATTTGTTAGATTAAGTAATTTATATATTTTGTTAAACGTGTCCATGGTGGAGACATTTAATAAAATGTACAGGGTCAAACTTATATTTTTGGATTGAAATCCTATGCTTTAGATACAGGGCGGGGAACCTTTTGACCACGATAGGCCACATTTCATTCGGATAATAAGGAAACAGGTCGCACGATGCAAATTGTAAATCACAATTACAGATAAGGGCCCATAAGAAACTCAAAAAGGCCCCAGGTTCCCCGCCACTGCCTTAGAGCATAAGTAATCTGTAGCTAAGTTTCATTTTGGGACATCAACCCCTTTTATCTAAAATATTGTAAAAATAGCGTGAAATTTATCAAAATATATTAATTCTTTTTTTATAGAGCATGAAATTCTGTTTAAGAAAGTCTGCGAAGGCACTATTCTAAAGTTAGTAGCTTGGATATCAGAGGCGTGGAACTGTTGTCACATGCTTTTAATTGGATTATGTTCAGCAATGTCCACTTCAGCAGTACAATTCTGTAAAACGGATCGACTAGAATAAGTCTAATTTTGGTAAATGTATCGAACGGCAGGTAGTTTTACCGACTCTGTAACTGTTCTACAGTAGAACGCTGCTTGAAAGAATCACGTAACTTTAGAACAACCGTGCTTCTATTCAGTTCGACGCGATGTGGGTCTCTATCCAAGGTGATAATGATAGCCTTCGCCCTAGACTTCAAATGCCGTTAGGACGAAACTGTTTTGTTAATCTAAAAGACACAAAAAAAAAACACTTCTTCAGTTAATCTTGTTACTTTACTCCCAAATTAATATATTTTCGAAAGGTTGCTTTACCACAATTTATTACAATCGGGGAATTAAACAATATTTAGGCAGCAAAAACATAGGCATAAAGATAATGATAAAAATAAAAACTGAAGTGTGCTACATCGCAAAGATAATAGTAAATTGGTATATTTAAAGTATACGGATAATACGGTTACGAATTTATGAGTGGACGGACTAGCGTCAGTGACGAATTTTGTGACGGTTGTCCATCAACTGCTGTTGTTCCGGTAAACATCAATGCTGTGCGAGAAATGATTGAAGTGGATCATGTGACGGTAACGTTGTGTTTGGTGACACTTCCACAAATATAAAGGTTTACTGTAAAAAGTCGATTTTACACATTTGTGAAAATAATCAACATATTTATGGGTAATAACTTATTTATGAGGACGATTTCAGCTTAGAGAAGGAAGAAAAAAGTAAATATATGTAGTGAATATTACCTATAATAATAATCAGCTACATTGAGAAAAAAGATTCTTCTGCACTAACAGCATGCACTTTTTCATCACAATGAACTACTAAAAAATTAAAATTTATCAAAAATTAATAATCTTTCGCTTTTGCCTAAACAAAAATTAAAAAGTAATCAAAAAATCTTGTCCATTATAAATAAGCCTGCAGAAACGAGTGCTTTTGCAGTAGCGTACGGGTTGGTTACTGTCAATATTAAAAATAATATATGTAATTACATACTATTTTAGTTTGATTGTGCTGTTGATGTAGACTGACGCACAAATTCGCTGTAATATTGTATACTTAACATGGCTTCCACTAATGACTCAGTCATACTTCTATGGCGAGGTAAATGTGCGTTCTGCGTCTAATGATGTGATGTTCGCGAATTTAAAAAGGTCGCTCGCATTATATTCGCACTCTTGGTTTTCACTTGAACTCTTGGTCTATACGCACTATAGTTCGAAAATTGGGATTCTTATTTATAACCGCACATAATTTATCGGTTGTTGATCTTCCTACATTATCTGTTAGATTTCCTAACAAGGCTTTGGCTATATTTAGCGCTTCATATAATGAATTTGGAAATAGTATCTAAAAGAATTGAATAATTTTCGGAAATTTGCTGTATCTGAAACCAGCCGCTGGCTTACTGAAATTGTTTGGGCTTCTTGCGGATTTAATTTTAAGATATAAAGTTTAGTAATGTCCAAAAATTTCTCATAATATAAAACAGCTTTAAGCCACGTCCATCATCCTGTCAATACCAGTTGTGGTGGCTGAGGAATGCCCTGACAAGCCTGTTTAAACTCACGAATGCCTTTCGGAGATTTAATACAAACTTTTTTGGTAAAAACTATTAACTGATCTACTTTTGGATAACTGTTTCTAATAAATTCAGTTACAAGATGACATGCATGTAGTAAAGAGGTTACATGAAGCAATTGAAGATGAGATTGTTTTAGTAACTTTCCAGCTTTAACCATGTTTGAACCGCCATCTGTAACCAACATTACAAGTTGGGTTACCGATATATTGAAACTCCCAAAGGTATTTATTATAGTTTCTACTATCGTTTTCGCGTTTGTTTTATAATATGGTACATCACGTTTCGCATTTTGCTATTAACATGTCTTTTACAAATAAAAATACTGTAAAATGTTGATATTGCAAACAATACGTTTAATAATAGTGTCAGTGTACTCCAATGTCAGAAATCGATTAAGAAATCTATTAACACTCGTCGAACATAATAAATCACGCCGTCGATTGCCCATCATCAATCCAATCCATCATTCATACACATACTAACCGTACGCATACAAATCCCCGACCGCTTTCAAAATATATCATCGCCGCCAATGCGTGCGCACTCGCTTCTGCAGGCTTAATTATAAACATGCCTACGTTAGTAGCCTTATATACCATCAACTCTGGCATTATGTTACAAACAGAAGCGAACCTCGAAATTCGAACCTACATTCATTTTACATCAAATTTTCAAATTTCTTCGATTCATAGCTTCTAAGATTAGAATTAATATTTATTACAAAATTAAAAGAGAGTCGCTCATAAGAAAGTGTTTTTAATTTTTATTCAATTCTTTCGATTCGTAAGCACTGAAGAAATAATCTCCAGGAAGACCCGCGCAAACATATTCCAGAGAGCAACGGAGTGAAAACTAATAAAGGTCTTTTTGTCGTAAGTTTGTGTATACTTCGGGGGCGAGATAACCGTCCGTAGAAAGTTTTCTTCTCTCGGTTCGAGTAAGGACTCGTAAGAGAAAACGGATATAGGAAAAAGTGAAAATTTTCTTTTATGTTTCCGTAAATTGTTACAAATAAGTACTTGATTATGTTTCCGAATGGCAGTTTTCCATTCTCGATTTTGAGGGGTGATAACTTAAAAGAAAAGTTTGAAATTGCATTTGGTACAGTGCGAGATTTGACTCGTTTTTAGGAGATATTCTCTTTCGTATTCGGGGAAGTTTGTGACTCGTGCATTTCAATAAAGTTTCTTTTTGTTTACTTTAATAGATATTCTATATATTGCAAGGAGTCTTTGTGTAAAAATCGAATTAACATTATAACGTACGCTGCGATTTAGAATGCGTATGAACAGGCGACCGACAATGATATTGTAACGACAAAATAAATCAAACTCGTCCTATTTTTTCCGCGATCCAACTGTCGGCCAGGAAAATAGTCGTCTGTGCTATGACATCGAGTAGACAAAGATCTCTCTTCTAACTTCTAATCAAATTTTTAGTTGCAGAAGTGATGCAACATGCAGAAAAGCAGTTTAGTTATTAGTTAAGTCAGCAAACTTTCCGTGCACTTCACGGGTGTCGGTATGAAAGTGGTCGTTCGGGTGTGCGATTTGTAATATATGCGCAAGCGATCTTATTGCAGTAGTAACGCATCCAGTATGTGTTTGGCGGCCGATTGTGCACGCGAGGGTAGCGAAGTGTTACATGCACGTTATACGTAATAAAATGTCGTCAATAAGTGGACCAAGGAAACGACCATTGTCAGATAAAGATTTTCAGGATTTAATATATGATGGCGCAAAAATAAAATGTTTAGTTTGTGATATATTTTTAATGTGTTGGTCAAAAACACATTGCTAAGACCACTTGAGAAGTGCAAAGCACAGTAATAACAAAACAGGCGTATATCGGGAATGGTTTACACATGATTTATGTGTAACTATGATTGTGTGTAATCTGCCGTTTACTTTGTTAAGCAACGAATTATTTATTTCGTTTTGCAGTCCATTGCCACCCGAACGACCATTTCCGTATCGACGCTTGTGAAGCGCACGGAAAGTGGCGAACTTTAGTTATTAGACAAAAACTGCTGATTAACATGTGTAAAACACTATAACACAATAAAACACCATAAAGACAATAGAAAAAAATCAAATATGGAAAGGTAGGGAGATTCTGTAAACTATGCGTCCACTCAAAATAAAACATGAAACACAAACTTCAAAGCGTCCTTGTTGTGCCCTTTCAAATTCCAAATGGTGATTATCTACTGACCAATGCCTCGTATCGTGACAAATAACATTTGTTAGTCTAGGATTTGTTACAGATACCATCGGAAGAACGTTACTTGGCACTTGGCATAAATTATTGAACTATTCCAAATTTAAATGGATGATACCTAATTTTTTTTTTAATTTTTTGAGCTTCAGATTTTGCTCCAACTTTTTCTTCTATTTTTCTACAGGAGGCCGCGTTGGTAGCTTCCGCGTAAGATAATACATCTATTTCTTTATTTTCCCTGTCTTCTTTGATGTATGTTTTGGAACGCGCCTGTACAAAAGAGCCGTGTTGAACTAGATTCAAAAAAAAAACAAAAATGCCTAGAAACGGCTGACTTCTTTCTAGATACATAATACGAACGAAAATGATCCCTAAATATGAGTAATTAGCCTTAATAATAGCGCTTTAAATACTTTACCTATTGAAGTATAACTCAGAAGCTTCTTGGGGATTTTCATCGCATTGTATATAACATTTCAGCATATCATATTTTTCATGGTTCTCGTAAACGGCCATTGTGGATAAATAAACAAGCAAAAAAGTAACAAGAATAATTCATAATAAACAAGAAATCTGTCGACACAAAAAATAATATACAGGCTGTTCCTTTTAAAACATAATAAATTTGGTGCATAACGGGATAACTATTGCACCTAGAATTAAACAAATTGTGCTGGATTTTACCTAAAAAAACTGAGATACGAGAGGTGTCTGAAAATTGAAAATTTTAAGTTTTACCCCGTATCTCAAAAACTAAGGGAGCTGGAAAAATTCTGTTTATGGCATCTTTTATTTCATAATAAGTAGGACGCTGTCACGAAAATCGCAGCTGTTTATATTTATTGATAACTGAAATATTCTGGCAATGTGCCTAGAATGGTTATCTGAAAATTTTACAATTCGCACATTCTTTCCTTTCTTTGTTTAAGTATAAACAAAGAAATCAATTGTACGATTTAAAAAGACACCACATAGATCATGTTTCGTACAATAGAATAAAATAATTCAAAGCTTAATTAATGTTTTAAAAAATTTAGCAATTTTCTTTTTAAACTAGACAGACTTTCGATCCGATGTATAAATGTGCGAGGTATACCTTGCTGTTGCTATCTGTACATTTCATCTTTCGAAGAGTGTTTATGTTCATCCCAGAAATAAAAATGTGGGGATGTTTCCGTGATCGACATTCGTAAATCCTTAGTATTGGTAGGTACAGCGGAGGAGACGTTTACGCTATCAAAAAGTCTGTCCAAAAACAGCAATAAATCTGCTGTGATCATAGCAGATGGTCCCATTTGTCCTAAAAACCAAAAACTTGTAATTTGTAAATATATACCACCACATTACTTCACGAATAATTTACCCACCTCTGCAGCAAACCGCTTTGTCTGAATACTTGGACCGCAATCCCCACTTTTATTTTGGGTATTCTGTCACGAATTAATGTTTTTTGTTGTTATGATTATCTGTTAAACGGGGAGATCATTTTCGATCAAGAGGCCGCAATTTGTGTAATTAACCAAGTTCTAGTAACGTAAAAGATGCGTTTTATATTTAGTAACTTTAAAGACTATTTTTTATGGGTAGCTTAATTGCATTTAAGGCCAAACTTTTCCCCTTAGTAGTTTCCCAATTTTAAGTGTATAACATGGTGACGAAGCCAAATTAATCTATACGTTAAAAAATATCAGAAACAATACAATTGCTAAAAAAAGAATGCCAATTTTGGACTTAGCGAAATGTGGGATTTCCGTTAATGTTCATATAAATCGCCAAATCAATGGGCGCTATTCGGAAGTCATGATGGCAGCGGTAAATCCTAATTTCGAGGATTTTATTTTAATTGCAGAATCTATAGGCATTCTTGGGATTTATTACGAATTAAAGACGTGGAAGGTTTAGGTACGTATTTTGCAAAAAAAAAACCTTTACTTCTAAATTAATTCCAACTCCACTACTATTTTACTTTTAAGAATTGTCTTTCTTACTATTAAGCTGACCTTTATACAACGAAGAACTTTCACGCATTTAACATGCAAAAATCTAGTAGATCGAGTAGAGGATGTCTCGTCCAGCGGCCAGAGCGGATATTAAAAGTAACATATCATACAAATTTGAGTGACCGTGTTCCGGTAATTGTTTTACGGGAAGAGATATGAGATGGTCTTGTCCGAAGTGGCGTTCCGGAGACTATGAGCTGAGAGGATAATAGCGGAACGTACGGGCTTTTTATAACAAACTTTTTCAATTTCACGCTCTGTCCGAGCGCCGGCAATAAAACTGTAACGGGAAATCTACAATTCCGGAACTGGTAACTGGCACTGGTACCGCTGAAATTTATCTGTGCATTTCTATGAGACAGACGACGAGTGAAACGATGACACTTCACCGGCTCCCAGCCACTTCATAAATCAGCGATCGAACGACTTTTAATATCCATCGTCGGGCCGCCGGGGACCCTCGCGCCGACATGATATGATTACCTCGGAGGGATTACGCAAATGAACTAAGGAGCGGAAAAGGAAGAGAGGGGTAAGTTTAGATCAAATGGATGATGTAAGGCCCAGCGAGAGGAAAAGACCATAACGTAACGCGATGTTGAAAGCTTTCTAGTACTTCTCGTCCAATTAATCATCAAATTATGATTTGCGCCAGCGAGGTATCTATCTTTTCTCCAGTTACTCCAGTTTCTTTTTGCGGGGAAATTGTATAAATTATACAATACAAAAATTGTGATATTCTACTATTTTATACGTAACACAGCACTTTTTATGGATCTAAAGCTTCATTGACATTGAAACATTTCTTGCGTTACTATAAGCTTGAGGTTACCTAGTTGCTTCTGATGAGCTACGAATAAACTCAATAGTTCTTTTAATCGTGATTCCGCTGCGACATAAACTAATAGTAACTTTCATACACTGAGAATTTTTTGGAGCAGGGTTGGGCAAGGTTTTGACCTATTAGGGGATCAAGTAGATGCAATTTGATATCTCTGCAATAACTGCGCGGAAAGTGAGACAACTCCTTTATTTTACTTTTCTTTCTATGCTTTTTACTTTTCTGAGCATGGGCAAGAATTTCAGTACAGCGAGGAGGAAGGAATGTCGATTACGACGACAGATGCATAAGAAGGTAATGTAAGAGGTTTTCTGTCAGCGCTACCCACACATCTCGTCTACTGGCACCTATCCAAAGTAAAGGTCCCTCCTTCTTTCCTTCTTTCGACCTATTATCTTTAGAATGTCGGTTCGTCTTCATCAAAATTCGCGGTAAAGTTTCATGCTGCTTTTCTACGTTAGGCTTAGAATACGCGGCTACATCTCGTAGATCAAAGAGCGCACAAGATGTAGCTACATTCTTCGAGGTTGTCCAGATAAACACTTTGCTATCGGCAAACATTGAGGAGTTAAAAGTAGCTTTACTTTGGAAGGTATGAGTTAATACAAATATGGATCCTCTTTACGTAAGTAGTTGCATTAATATCGCTTGCAATCAACGCGTCTTTGTTTCCGCACATTCCAGTTTTTTTTAAATTTTATGGCATTTCTGCCCTACGCGTACCGGTCGCATATCGGTCGACCCAAATTGCTCCAAAAAAAAAGGAGAAATTAATTCGATAGCACTAAAATAGGAAAAACGTGTAATACGCTTCCATAAAACAAATACCGCAATGATTTATTTCCGCATTCAAGCGTGTATATGCAAAATGCGCCGGCCTAACGCATATATGCTACGTATGTACGTACGTATACGTATTCGGGCAGTCAGAAAGGGTTGTTCGGCGTACATGTGGCCGAGTAAAACTATGCCCGGCGCGCTAGTATAGTAAATAATAAATCAGACGCGTTTAAAAATAAAATTATGAAAACTACAAATCAAATCCCACAAACAAACGGGACGCTGCTATATTCCAGGGGCCTTTATTCAAGGGAAGTGTCATAAAAGTCGGCCGTAGTAATGGCGATGGCGTTGGAGGTCGAACAGTGCCGTAGAAGCGCCCCGTTCAAACCGGAAGGCGGCTAAAATATTATCGACAAAACAATAGGACCACTTCCGTGGTCGGTGTACAGTTGCGCCCGTCGCTGTAAAACAAATTAAAAATATTATCGTCCGTCCACTCTTAGCGCCAGTGCTACGCTCCTCTCTGTTTCTCCCATGCCCCTCTGGAGCGCGGACGAAAGAGTGAAATATGGCGCGGTATAAAACCCGTGATGTCAGTCGCCCGCGCGATATTAAATGAGATGTGATGAGAATTGTCGGGGTTGTTATTGCGAAAAAGTTGGACGGCGAGCCACCGATATGGCTATAGGTTGTGTTTATATCCGGACGTTATCTAATTATATGGATCATAAATTCAATGGACGAAAATTTCAGCTTTCTAGCATCCTTCGCCGGGGTTAAACAAATGAAATTACGATAGGTTTCAAATTGTTCCATTATACCAGCAGCTGCTTTATAACACCAATAAAATGCTTGATAGGATTCCTCTACTTTAATTACGAACTTTCTTACTTCAAAGAGCTACTGTGTATCAAATCAATTCGCGAAACTTAGTTGCTTTGGTATGGGGAGTGTTCAAGTTAAACTCGAGTAATTCAATTTTGCTTTGGAGGTGATTTTATACAAGACATTGACAAATACTAACGTAATTATTGCATGGCCTCAACTACTAAGACGCATTGAAGCCACATAAACTTCGTTCTATAGGGTATCAGTGTCTACATTGGTAGAAACCTTTCTTTAAATCAAAGAACTTTCTAACAATTCAGAGAAATGTCCTTTTTCAATAGCGCTAACAGAATATTCCTTTCAACACAATTGAACATTTTTTAATCAATAAAAAAATTGTTTAAACGTGAGAAAAATACATTTACACTGCCGTTCAGAGAAGTTCGGTCGGTTGGTAAAAAACATGAAAAGGTTACAGAAACAAACGAAACTAAAAACAAAATGCAATTTTATTGTATGTACAGGTAAAAAAGACAAAAATAAATAAATAAAAAGTTATTCTGGCCTAATATAACATGCTGAACATTATATTTTTTTTTTATCGAAAAAACCTCCTTTGCTGTTAATCACGGCTGGAACTGTTAAAGGCATTCTTTCGATAAGTTTTGTTAAAACGGATTGTGGAATATTAATCCATTCATGTTGCAGAATATTCCGTAAATGTTCTTGTGAAGTTGGGCATATTTTTCGGATCCTCCTGTCCAGTTCATCCCACAACAACTCTATCGGGTTCAAATCTGGGCTTTGTGGGGGCCATGTCATTACTTTCAGGGTGGGCTGTTCTCCTTGCTCCTTTAGATAGTTCTTACACACTAACGCAGTGTGTTTTGGGTCGTTGCATGAATGTAAAGTTACGGCTTATTATACGCAATCCTGATGGCACTGCATGATTCTGGAGTATTGTAAAATAATTTTCCTTCCTCATTACACCCTGCACTCTGCATAAATTTCCCGTCCCAGCAAAGGGGAAACATCCCCACACTAACACAGAACCACGCCCTTGCTTCACTGTAGGCACAATGCAGTTCGGGATCACTTTTCGGTTTTAGATCTTCGGACATAAACCCGTCGATTTTGCCCAAAAACCTCAAACTTTGACTCGTCACTCCAAAGCACGTGTTTCCAATCATCTAACGACCAATCTAGATGAGAACGGGCCCACTGTAGCCGTTTTGCTCTGTTGCCCCGACGTAATAAGGGTTTTCGAATGGCAGTGCGCCCATGAAAATCCGCTTGTTGAAGTCGACGTTTTACTGTACTCGCCGAAACTTGATCTTCACGGCCGCGATTGACTTCGGCTGCTATTTGTGGCGCTGTTAATTTTCTATTGCGTTTGCTTAATAATACAACTCTCAAATCTTCAGCTTTTGTTGTTTTCCTAGATGCTCCAGGACGAACACGATTTTCTATATTTCCAGTTGTCCGATATCACTTTATGATGTCATTTACTGTTGAACTTCTCACATTTATTTTTTCAGCAATTTGTCGCGCCGAATATCCTTCTTCAAACAGCGTAATAATGCGTGAACGTTTTTCTACACTGGTAGGCTTGCCACGTGCCATTTTGAAGTAAATTTTCTTAAAACTTTCGCGCAAAAACGACAGACGCACAGCAACACACGTTTAACAGTAAAATGAAGCAAATTTATGATAAATAAACTGCGATACTGCGGTATATTTCCTAAATGTATTGTTCGTAAATGATCCCCAAACGACCCGTTTCAAAAGATCGGTACTTCCGAGAGAAATTCTTGGAATTATAATAAAAGGGACTTTATTGTGGTCGTCGCGATATTTCTACTTTACATAATAATTTATGGCTTTAATCCCTTAGAAAAGAGTGTATGCTTAATATTTTTCTAATTTTATGTATTAATAATTGTATACAGTGTGATATAATAGAGTTTTATTGTATGACCGAACTTCACTGAACGGCAGTGTACTAGGCATGAGCTGCCCTTCAGTTTTCTTAGATAATCGAACGAATTACAATAAGCCGACTACTGTACGTGCTCGACATTAGTGTAGATTTTAGGAAATATGTAATACCTCTTCCTTGATAATCTTCAATCCATTAATGGACTCAAATGATTATTGATTATTTTCAAAAAATGAGTTTTTGTCGGACCCAGTAATGAGACCATAACCTAATCATATAAGAAATATATTAGCGTAACGAGGGATTTGTATTAACTCTTGTAATCGCCGCTGTTGTAACATATCAGACATTTTCTCAATTATTATTAATCTAACGGTCTAAATATTTTCTAAAAGATAAGGAAACCCTCGAACCAAAGAGGTTCTGAAAAATTGCTCAAAACTTATTAACGCGAACTTTAAGTTTAAAACTGTCAATCTCAAACCCGGAAAAATCTATGATCGGGCACAGATTCACTTGTGCATAAATTGTACAAATAGCTAATAAACGAATACATAAATGTTCCCATCAAAGTAGATAGTCTACAAGTAGAAAGCTCACTAGATAAAGTCTACATTGGATAAACGAGATGGACGGTAGCCAGCAGATTCAAGGAGGACATCGCATGCCACCGATATGGAGAAATTGAATCGTCCAGTGAAGCACAACATATAAACGAAATTGGGTACAATATTAAATTGGAAAACCTAAAATTAATTTAGAACGTTACTTCACCGCAATAATTGGAAAAGCATTAAAATTTCAGATTGCGAACTAAAATCACACCCTGTATATTAACATTTACGATTGCAAATGAAAAATTACACCCTGTACATTAAAATTACAAACTGTATATTAATATTATCGATTGCACACCTGTATATTAAATACGCTCGCGACTTGCGCGCCATCTACTTTCCCTCAGTGGCCGCGGTCGAGAACTAACAATGTGGGGGGATAATTTCCCACCGCCGTCTTATATTTAACACATTGCGGCGTGTGGTAATCGAGAATCGGCAAATTCTATCTAAGGTAAAAATCCAGCGAATTGTATTCATTAACCTGCCGGGGCAGTAACCTGATCACCCGGCAGCAGAGACGAATCTACAGCCTCCGTCATAAATATCGAAATCCTGGAAAAAATCCAGGATAGGATACTCAGAATGATAGCAAAGGCGCCGCCCTACGTGCGCATCGAAACCTGGAAACGAGCAGCTGCTTCGGACAAAGTTCGCATGGGATTCACCCAGGTATACGGGGAGGACCAGCCGATTAGAATGCGCATCGGAAGATCTGGAGATGTCGCTATTGAAATTGGGGGGAATTAACCTCCCAACTTGCAGTATTGTAAGATTGGATCTAACAAAATAACCTTTTTGTTTAATTAACTCAGTCCTACATTTGACCACAAAACTCTGTTCAATCCAAACAAATTATAACATCATTCTTTCTCTAAATTTATTTCTTCCTTCTCCCTCCCTTAAAGTACGAGTAAGAGCAGGGGTATAGGGCAACCTAAAGCCACGAACAACTTCTACTATCGTTATTGTTTCCTTAATGGCTAGGTATCTAGTTCTGGAATCGGTGATTTATACAGTTTTAATCCGTGGGGGAGAAAGTAGAGTTAACATCGGTGCGACGCGATGGTTCCCGGCTCGAAATAAATCCCACTCATTAAGACAAGGCCAGTCAGACAACCGCACAAAACAATATAAGGAAATGGATACGCCTCGCCATCGCAGACAACATTAATCTAAGTGATCCGTTTTGTTTTTGAAAGACAACAACAACAACACAACAACAACAGCGCGAAAGAAGAAGGACTACCGCTCTCGCCGAGGGGATGAGAGAAACGCGGGGCGAAAACGGTAGACAATTGAAAAGCGGTCTTATTAATCAAGCAACTGTGGTTTACAAACCGCAGGTGTTTTGCTGTTTATTAATTAAGAGAACTCTCGTTCACTGACTCGTTTCGCCAATTTTGAATATAAAACGGGTCCGAGCGAAAAGAAATAGATATCTAAGGAGGCCGGGATCTCGCCCGGAATGAATTATGCGCATCGGGTAGGAGGATGAGGCCGGGGAATAGAAGAATGAAGGCGGAACGGCAGGAATGGGAAAAATTTTAAGATTTGCGAAACTTTCCCGGAATAACGCTCTGTGGGTTGTCGGAAAAGTTTGACGGAACGGTTGCTTTAAAAAGGTACCTATACACTTCTTTCATCCTCCAACATTTGCATTAACAAGAATCTTTTACAGATTACTTACTGAAATTATTTTTTCTCTTGTAGCATTGTCGTCTACAATTTAGCTTGTTATTTATTAAAATGCATCAATAAACAGTAATACATATTTCTCCAGGGCATGTCACACGATAATAGAAATTAGGAGCAAGGCAGTTTCTGTTTAAAGGTAAGTAAAATGATTCGTTCTTGCAGAGATTCTATGGTGTAGTTGATATTGCGGTTGTCGGGTAAATGGGAGTTGTAGGTTCGAGCCTTAACGGTATCCTGAAATTTTACCTTGAAAGGTGTTGCTATAGTGGCAAAGAAAATCAGGAAAATAGAAAATCGGCGCAATCGCCTGAATAGTATCCAATAATTAAGTGAGTCTTGGGTTTATAACATATGAAATATAATTTACATAAACAAATACAAACAAACTTGTTATAGATTACACGGATTACGCACTAATTAATTTATATTAATTATTATTAATACGAGTAGCTTTAACGTTGATCATCATATGTGCGTTAGTTCGCATACTTACTAATCTAATGGGTGTATAGATGCGCTATCGATGCTTGCACCATAATAGCGACATTATTGTCGCAATCTATGTTCTAGTCATCAGCGCCGCAGCAACGAGTCACGCGTCGACAAAGATAACACGAGAGACGGGAAAGACACAGTATCAAAGCAATCTTTGTTACACTCGAACTCACCCTTTGATATTGCCTTTACACTTAATTAACTACCGCAAACATACACATAAGCGAACACCCCATCTATTTATATGGATATACATGGAATCTTGTGAATGGTCAGCGGTCGACAGCCACCATAGAACTCTAGCTTCTCAGTCGACGTTTTTGAACATAATGGGGAATGGTATGGACAAATGAAGGCGTGTATTTACGAAACATATGTTTACAACAAAGCTTTTGTCCCTTGACGTTTGAAACGTTAGGATCTTAGATTTTATTTAACGTACCGCCGTAGTTAAAAAAAATAATTGTTTTACATCTACTGAAATTGCTTGTTCTTCTTACCACAGACACAGGGCCCCTTCTCTATACTATAAAATGTCTTAGGTTCGTGTTAACTTTGTTCCAGTTTGCAATTGCAGAGTACTCTTAAAGCCAGTTTTACTATTATTATTTATAGCAGGAGTTCCAGTACGGAACATATAAACATAGTGTTGGTACGTGGCAATTCCAGGTTCGGTTTTCGTTTGAAACTTTAAGACCCGTTAAATTTCATTTATTGTTCTATTTTAATTTAAATTGTCGAAAGAGTGTTGTAGAAACACTTCCGAAATTATTAATAATAAAATATTACAATACAGCAAAAATTAAATTAAAAGGACCCGAGGAACAAAGCCAAAAAGTAAATCTTAAGGAAGAAAACCAAAGAGAAATAGAAAAAGAACTAGATGATGCAATAAACGACCTAAAAATGAGGAAAGTAATAAATAATTATTTACTATAGTTCCACCATAAAAATGAAATGGAGTTTAGACCAGTAGCTTGTCAGGACTGTGTTTGAAAAGATTGAAAAATTCCAGATTCTGGGGAGAAAACGATTCGGAAGAGGCAAGGAAAGTAATTGCTTTGTTCAAAAAGAACCCTAACATTTCGAGCTGAAGGTTCAAAATGTTCCAGACAGGAATGCTGTGACAAACGGTGAGGTATAAGATCGTGCCAGAAGATTAAAAACGATTTTTTCTGAAAAATTCAAATGCTGCTTGATGGATCATGAAACCTATGTTTTGTTTGTTGATTTTTCACAGGTTCCGGTCAAGAATGTTACACTGTCGCTTCGCGAGGAAATGTAGATGAGAAATTTAAAACAAAAAGTTCCTTCTTTGGCAAGTTAACTTAAAAGGAGCAAGTCTTCTGTTACTGTTGGCACAATTAACTCAGACGTTTACGTCAAAGAAAAAAGTGAAAAGGTTCATGTCATTTGTAAGCCACCATTACGTGGCTACTTTATTTTGATTCAACCTCACCTCTTCCCGTTATAGTAAAGCGCTCAGTAATGTGTTTTTTGTGTATCCAGAATCAAATCCACCAAACTGCCTAGAACTTGGTCCAGTTGAAAGGTATTGGACTTTAGTCAAGAGAGAAATGAAGGTAACGAGAAAGGTAGCCAGAAGATGCTGACGATTTTTGAAGAAAATGGTCGGGGGTAACCAGATAGGTATCTAAAAGTACCCCTCAAGTGTTAATGGAGGGAGTACTAGGAGAAATAAACAACCATTTAAAGAACGAATAATTTAAAACATGTAAAGACATGATGTTGATTTTAAGCGGTTACAAAACGTACCTTTTCATACAAATCGAACCCCTAATTTTTTAAAATTCGTGATGAACAATTTTTTCAAATGTAGTCCTTAATTTTCTTTCTCGAATTTTATCAAAAATTCTAAACCAACGCGATATACAAGGTGTTCCACTTAAAAACATGATCTTTTAACAAAAACGTATCATAGCAACTTAACACAGTTTTACAGGGGTCTGATTATGAATTGCCACTATGTAAGCGCGTGTACATAAGATCCTTGTATGTTTAATTTAATATCACACCTGTGTAAAGCGCACTGTCGGAGCAGTAACGATTCCTGTAAATGTCGACGAGAAAATGTTCTGCGACACGCTATGTTAATCTCTGGTTCTTGCAACGTCATGTGCTCTGCATCAATTTTACTCGAAAGGTACCGTACGTTATAATTCCACAGCTTTAATTATGTGAAATATATATATATATATATATATATTATGTTCCAAGATTGTTTCACTGCAATTGTTCGTGAGCGTACAACCGCGCAAAAAAACAGAACGTTAAAAAAGGTAGCCCCCGGGACGAAAGCTAAGGTTTCCTCTTCCTTCCTTCCTTCCTTGTCGGTTTTTTCCTCACTCCGCGGCTCCTACCCACGCCGCGGCGCAAGTGGCAGTTCTCTTTCATCGGTCCGTAGATTGCCACGCGAGGATTTCGAACATGGTCGGAATATGCAATCACGCTGCATACATTACGGCCTTGTAAAATACATTTCATTACATACGCTTGGCGTATATACACTTACGTGTAATACGTAACTGGGTTTTGAATACGACAACCATGAGGAATTTTTAATATATTCCACGACGAACTGCGAGGAAAGAAACCGTCGACGCGCCAACAATGCCCTCGGGAGGGCAAAAGCTAACTTGACTGCGAAATTATTCGCAGGTAAGCCTTGTGGAGCCTACTGATGGTAAGAAGAATTAACAAGGAGCGACTGCGTCTGTTTTTTTTTTCTTCATCAATGTGAGCAGGATTAGTTGATGTGTGTTCTGATGCAGTATAGAAAAATAATGTACCGTACTCTTGCAATTTTTCCTATTTTCTTTCTTTTGAGAACATCATTCTCGAACAGTTGTTTTGCTTATTTTGGAATAAACACGCAGGGCGTTATAAAATAATATAAATATAATATAACACAGGTGCAAAATATCGTTAAAAGGAAAACAATGAGAAAGACTAGAAATGAATATAGTAACAAGTATAATACGTAATACTTAATTAATAATTTTTAATACTTAGACTAAATAACTTAAGAGCTTTAAATGGCTTGATATCCTCATGAAGTTTATTAGATAATTTGCATTCTAACAAAAAATTGAAAGAGATTCCTCTTATAAAAAGGAGGCAAGAGGTAATTGCAATTTCTCACATTACAACTACGCTGTTTTGAAACTGATATTCAAATACAGAGCCATAGTACTTCATATGAAAATCAGCCGGCCTAACTAGGTGCACACATGATTGGTTTACCTTTTCACCCAGTGATTCTTCGCAAGAAGCTGTAATGATTCTTATTTAAATACAGCATCACAATCGAACAATTTCGTGGATGATGCGAGAAGTACCCATGTTAGAGCTTTAATTCTAAGCAGGGTACCCTGTATATTTTTACTGTAGACGATGGAATATTAAATTCATCAAATGATCTACACCTAAGATGAATACTTGGGCAATTATTCACAATTGACAATAACTTGCTCTCCTTATTTGACTTGCGTGCGCGTCTGACGCTCAACTAAACCTAGGCAGCTGAAATGATCCAACATGTCTTTAAAAGCTGCTGCATTCAAACGTGCAAAAGATTCCATCAATAGGTGCGCGTTTGATTATTATAAACAATTGAATAATTACACAGTTGCGGTGATTAGGCGAGAGCATAAAGCGTATTTACAGTTTCGTTTTGAATGAAACAATATAAAACAAACCTGGGCCGGTCTGCGTAACTTGAATATTTACCAAAAACCGAAGGCGTATATTCCGAAAGAGCTCTGTCACTGAACACTTCACTATTATCCTTTACCACAAACACTTCACTGACACTGTACGCACGTTTCGATAGTTAAGCTATCATCTTCAGCAGCAATACTGAACTGGATTCTGGATTGGAGTTCAGTATTGCTACTGAAGATGATAGGTTAACTATCGAAACGTGCGTACAGTTTCAGTGAAGTGTTTGTGGTAAAGGGTAACAGTGAAGTGTTTGTGGTAAAGGGTAA
>LR737394.1:3810822-3868069 GCA_902655005.2 Marronus borbonicus
GTGTTTGTGGTAAAGGGTAACAGTGAAGTGTTTGTGGTAAAGGGTAAGAGTGAAGTGTTTCAGAGGAATCTGTATTGTCTTTGATTAATTCAACAAGAAGTTTGGCGCACGGTCCTGACGGAATTAACATGAGAATGATCATGTGTTGTCTTTACTTACTGCCCTATGCATTAGCACCTTACGTGGATTATCAAAAATATTACAATAACTCACAGGATACTTAAACTCATCTAATATCTTGCCATCCTACCAATCAGGATGCAGAGAGGGCCGTGGATGCGAAACTGCCTTAATGCATATCACTGATGATGTCATTAGAAACGTTGAGGACAGTTTTGCTTTGCGCGGACTACTCTAAAGGATTTGACAGTGTCAAGCACGAATTACTGCTAATAACTTTATATTACATTGGTTTCAGCAACTCGACTTTAAGCGTTTTTTTTTAGAAGTTATCTATGTAACCGCAATGAAAATTAACATGTTTTCACATTCTGCTAGTGTCGACTCTGGAGTGGCTCAGGGTAGTATCCTGCGTCCTATTTTATGCTCAATATACATAGCTTTTCTATTTCATTTAGAGCACAGCGCTTTAATATGGTTAATATTTGGATTAACTCCGACCACAAGATTGTTTTTTGTCAGTCTAAAGATCATTCTCTCCTCATAAAACCTAATTATTGTCCGCAAAAAGGCGTTATCGATTGTAAAGGACAGACTACACCCAACTATAAATAGAGTCCAACTCACTATAGCTGATGAAATTAAAAATCATGTTTCAAAATTAATCCAGCAATCGTTCGCAAGTCCAAAGGTGCTTTATGGCTAATAGGGAATGTTAATTACAACAAATTAATCTTTTTTAAAACACCACAGTACATACGTTAAATATTAGATATAAGAGTACTCCACTCCCACATAAGACTGTAATTTTTAATAGAACTTTTTCATATCAGGCCTAATAAGATTCCTAACTGTTACAAATTTCTCTCTCTCTCGAGTTTCAAGGTTAGACTTAGGGCTCGCCTTCTGTGTGAGTTCTGATGGCATCGGGGTCATTTGTGGCTATTCTACCCACAGTTCTTTTTCCATTTTTTTTTTGCGTTTTGTTCTTTCTTTCGTTTTTGCTCTTATCGTGTACAACTCCCTTATGGTATATACTAGTTTAATTGCTAACCCCCTGGTTATCCTTAGGCTTAAGTCTTAGGTGAGTACAAGGAGGTGGAAATAATAATACCAACCATTAATTGATTCTTCTAGCTGCATAAGTTTTATTTATTTTTCACTTTTATCTTTGCCCGCAAAGATTTATTGTCAAGTATAGCTAATAGAGGTATTATTACTGTCCTATTGAAAAGGTCGAAAGTTGGTTAAAACGTTCATCACCGACTTAGCGTTTATGTTTAAGTGGTAACTTCGTTTGTTATCCACTTTCCTTCAAATAGGCTCTCCAAAGATATGTGGACATTTCTTGAATTGTGAGCCCATTTGATACTAAGCGGCAGCAAACTGAAGTATCAAGTTCCTCTTCGCTGCTGATACACTCCGTTAAAACATTTTTGGATCAATTTGTAAGTTGGCTTTTCTAATGTTGCCACGTAAGCTACTTAACTTCAGAGCTTTAATTTCTTTTGAATTTCCGTGTTAGAACTGCTCCCTTGTTACTCACGGAAGCTCTTACTCTTCATCAATAAACGGAACGAAAGCATTAAACGAAAACGTAGCATTTACGTTGACGTTAACCTCAATATTGATCACTATCCGTAATGAATTACCGGTTTTTGGATCACTGGCTTCTTGCGTTCATTCGCGGAAACGTCGAGCGGGATGGGCCGTATAAAAAATTCATTCCGTCGAAGATCGGAGCTCGGGCATCCGGCATCAACAATAAAATTAGATTCGATTGCTTCCACAACGTAATAAATTTGATAACTTGCTGTATTATTGCAATATATTTTCCTTCGTGGCTGTACCGTCGTCGGAATAAAATTCCTTTTGATGCTGACGCTCCACGAACTGGATGGATAAAGACGCTTTAACTTTAGTGCGTATGGTTCGTAAAAAAATTAGATGATTGTAGCCATAATAATGATCGCGGACATAAAAACCGACCCTATATACAGGGTTCGGGTTTAGTAAAATTGATTATTTATCCTTTCTGCGGTATCTTAACTTTATTTTCTCTTCATGCGATTGACTTGAGTCTATCAAATGTATCATGATTGATCACGCGCTTGATAAATTGTTCTTTACTAGATGACATTTTTGCCACTGTTTTCGAGGAAGCTATTTCTATTTAAGAGGGTCGATACCGAGTTGTTACATGAATATTGATCGATACCGAGACTACCGGCTATGTTTAAAGTGTTAGAAAAGGACATCATTCAATTTTTGGCCATATAGTTCATCACGGATTTGTTAAAAATAGATCCATTACAATAGCCATTTTACACCTTACGCCGTACGAAAACATAAATGTTATGTTTCATACGCCATTTTCCATTGAAAGTCAGAAATAACTAAAAAGGCTGCTTTCTTATATGTTTGACTAATTGATTTCTGTGTTAATAAGCAAATTAATTACATCTTAAACATTCATTATGGACATTTACATCACTCGCTTAGCATATAACGTATCATAACATTATTACCATTCATTTAATGCCCTTTCTAGTAACGCTATCCATCATTAGGTAATTGTCCGATGGCCCTGCAATACAACGCATTAATGCCAATTAGCATAGCAATGGGCACGGGCCCAGGCAAAAAGCAATAACAGAAATATGAATGTTGCAGAGCAGCAAAGTTTGCGTCAAGACCGAATAAATTAGGGCTTAGGCGCAGATTAATCGTTATAATTGCAAATTGTTCGTTCCCGCTGATTAAATTGCACATACAAGATTCGTTTTACATTGCGCCGTCAATACAGGAGCGGCAGTAATCGTAATAATGGTGCCGGCGATAGAGCACGAGCGCTACTAACAGCAAAAGCGGAACCAAAATCAAAAGAGAGGGCACGAGCAAACGTTCAATTACAAACAGCACCGTACTTTGTAACATCTGATGAAACACAAGTGAAATCCAATAATTGTTTAATTATTGCGGAATTGACAATAGATTTAATTAAACGCGTTTACAGTTGAAGTATTCTTAAAAATGCGATGTCAAAGAAGCGAACGTTAAAAACGCGTGCGACATCGGCGTTCAATGGAATAATTACAAGATGTAGCTACCGCATACAATCCTTTCAGATCGGCGTATGTGAAATTCGGCGTCTTTTTTCCTTCTGAAGTAAAATTTTTTGTATTCCTGTAAAGCTGAAGTAGGGGGAATTCGTTGTTAAATGCTATAAACCAATGGTATTTTCCAAAGTAAATTATTTGTTAATGTTGATAAAATCCAATCTTTTATATATTTTTTTCCAGAACAATATTTAATTTAATGTTTGGATTGTTTCAAATTATATGGAAACGCATCGAGTCTGCGATCGTTTCAGGAATACAGGGCGAGTCGGGAGGAACGGACGAAACTTATATAACGCTATAGCGTACTTACAAATAAACACAAATTCATTTAATCGTAACGTTCTTACGTTGATAAGTGTTCAAAAATACTACCATTGATCTCTAAACACCCTGTGCTTCGTCTACGAAAGATGCCAGTTATTCTTCTGATTGCTTCGTGTCTGTGTTTAACATCGGCTGCATACTGCATCTAATACGTCAAGCGGCGACTTTTACCTTGTAAACTTCAATTTTGAACCAGCCCCATAAACAATAGCCTAGTGGTGTGAGGTCTGGAGATCTTGGAGACCAACTAATAGGGCCACCGTTACCAATCCAAATTCCTGGAAATCTATCGTCTAAATTTTGCTTGATCTGATGAACGAAATGTGCAGGAGCTCCATCATGCTGGGAATACGTTTTCTAATGTTTAGAGGAACTTCTCTGAGTATCCCAAGTGCCGTATTTAGTACCACTTCTATTTGTGCTTTTTGTTAATGATCTATCCTGTCCTGTATTAGCCTATGTTGATGACATCAAAATCTATCAGCCAATTAGATCTTGGAATGGAAAACTGAGAAAACTTGGATGTTTTGTTGGATTTTCGGCTGATTGTTTCTTCTCATTTATGGTTTTTTGCCTCTAAAACATTAGGTTTCCTTCTAGATGTTTGTAAATTATTCAATCGGATGTCTTTGTCTCAACCAAAATTCGATAATGCAGCAGCAAGTTGTCAAAACAGTAAAAGAACGGTAATAAACGGGCCGTTGCATTTCGCACATCTCAGTTATTCGATTCACATACACAGGTCTTCAATTTAAAAAAGAAATACGTTCGTGAAAATTTGTAGATAAACGGGAATGTCTTGCGTTTCGCATCGCCCTCAATGAGACGGTAAAAAATTTCAAAAACAGAAGCGCATAAAACACTGTCTTCCAGAAGAGATCAGGAACGCTTTATTTTCCACGGCGACTAAGATATATGAATGTACGTTGGCAGATCAGGGCGACTAAACAGTCGTTGCGTACGTAACTGGGGTGCAGCGATAAACCGCGGAAATATCGTGACGAAATGATGATATATTCCGTCAAATAGATCTGGAATTCTCCCGGTCCTTGTTCGAAGATCGCCAACGGAAACCGGGATCACGACGAGCTTTATGGATGTGTTTGTTCTTCGAAGATATACAGTGTATATTTCGGCGACGAAGGGGCCCATACTTGAAAAAACAGCGAAACTCGCCTTTCGGAAACGATGATAAACGTTTCGCGAGAGTATCTGCGCGCTAAAGCGATTCAGTATTAAAATGCGTCCCAAACATACACATCATCTATTTTCAGTTTTTACTCGCGTCATTGTTTTGTCATATGACTAAAGACGATCTATTAATTTGACTATCTTTCTCAAATAGCTCTGCTGAAATAGGAAGCGAGATTGTGACAGACAAAGAGAGGCGTTTGCTACTACTGCACTGTTCAAGTAGTGCTCTGTTTATTATCAGTTATTTCTCGCAAATTTTTTATTTTGTTTTTGTAATTCACTAGAAGAAATTCTTTTTACAATACAGAGAGTATGACTGGAAAGCCTCCGGTAAGTTGCATCGAACAGGTTAACGTTTTTAATAATGTTACAGATAGGAAGTGGTTAATTTCCATAACGTAGGCATGTTCTGGCATATTTTGCGAAAGAAAACAAGCACCTTTTATTACCTTTGAATGCTGTTTATGACGTACATATTCTAAAACATTCATAATTGTTGTTGCAAAGTGTGTGTAGAAAATAAAAAAAAGCACTTGATGTGACTCGGCTGACTACTTGGCTAATAAAAAAAAAGCAATGGGCCATGTTCCATCTCCTGGCAAAAAGAAACCTTGTAGACAAATGGAAGTACGAGATGCTATTTACTAGCTATAACTAGCTTTGAAAGAAATCGTATATGCGGCATAATTAAAAGCATCACCCGGATTATTTTTTAAATAACATCTTTAAACCGCTCAACATTATACGTAATTGTTTTTACTCCCCGTTTTGTTACCCTTTATTGTGTGCTTTCTCGCGGACGAGATTACGTAATAAAAATAATTTAATGTCGCATACATTAGCGAGCACATAAATTACGGAGGCACAAACGGGTAGACACGCACATACATAAAACATCTCTTCCAGTTGGTTCTTTTTTGTGACACATTAAAGCTCAAGTTCTTAACTCGGTCCATATATATCTCGCAGCTCCACAATCGGACAAATAGTATGATTGCGTATATGGCGCTCACCACCCCGGGCCCGGTCCGAGCAGGAGGGGCGGGCAGGGCAGGGCACGGCCTAGGTTAGGCGGAGGATATGTGTTGTGTTGGAGGCAAGGACGTGATCCGCAGCACTTCCCGGCGCATATAGTTGTCCTTCCGGTTATATTGTCCTGGATTTATGTCCTGGTGGTGGTAAGCATTGTCCTGTCGACTGTCTGTCTACCACCATATACAATGCCTGCAATGCAGTTGCTTCACTTGTACGACCTCTTGCCCTAACTACAATACATTATTCAAGGACATGGTAGAGAGCACCGGTTACTTTCGTGCTACTGGCGCTTAACTAATTCCATTTGTTTATCTGTTCGGCGAACATGGTACATCACTTAGACGGGAGCATGTTGGAACATCCTATATTAAACGAGGATATAACGAGTACGTACGGCTAAAATAAAATAGCCAAATTATTCATTTCGGAAAGTTTCACTTTCTAACTTGTGGAGCAATATACAATTCAAACTATTTAACCGAAGAAAGGAAATCGTATGCAACTGCTGCAATTCTTAATAAATACTAATTTTCTTCTAAATACAACATTGAAAATCCTTGTTATTAGGAGTGACGTTCCTATGATTTGAATCTGACGGCAACTATTAGAATTAAGCCTTTCTGACCGGTTCTTCTGGTCTTCTGGTTTTCCCCTCTATGTCCCCGGTATTTTGTTAGGTAAATATAGCAGACAGAAGGAAAAGAAACGGTATAATTGATTGCGAGTGGTTGCAAATTAAAATTTTCGTGTAATTAAACCATTTTGCTAAGGTTAAATTAATTGATTAATACATTACCGTATCTCAGCTTCTTCACACAAAGAAATTAATTTTGACACTGGAACGTCTTCATAAAACGGATGTAAAAAATTATAGAAGCCGTAAATCGGCTGAAACTTAAAAATATTCTAATATACCGTAGAAAAATGATTTAGTCTTGAACATCTGCGCGTCATAGATGGAGAAATTACCAGCGAGAATTCATGGCTCCATTTTGAATTTAATAAAAAAGGCTACAAATAATATTTGAAGCGGAAACCTCTTGTTTTATAAAATATTGGGGTTACTGTCTGCGTGTTAGAATTGCGAGTGGAAATAACTCTTTCAAGTAATTTTAATGGTATTACTGCAGATCGTATGAATACGCAGTTAGCAATAATTTTTCAGCGTAAGAACTAGTACTTGAAAACTACAGGAGAATCTTAGTAAGTGTTATACTGTTACTTGTAGTTAAAATTCATGCCTTAAGTTGAGCGACACAGGTACTTTTTAATTTCTTTAAATTATTTCTTAGCTCAGAGCTAAGAAAAATTAAAAATAAATAATAAAAAAAAAAAAAAAAAATTTGTTAATTAAAAGAAATGATTACTTAATTAGTAGTCATCAGTTAAGATAAATAATTTCTTCTTCCCCCCCTACTTATCCTACTTTTTCTACTTACTTCCAGTCTTTCTAGCCTTCTTCTTCTTATCCTTCTTCTTCTTCCTGTTTTCCATCTTTTTTCCCTTTTTTCTTTTCTCCTTTCTATTTTTTCCCTTTCCTACGGTTTTCCATCTATTTCTCCTTCTTTTTCACTTTTTCATCCTCTCCTGTTCTGTCTTTTTTCCCCTGCTACTTTTTTCTCCTTCACCTCATCTCTCCACTTTTTCTCCTTGTTTTTCTCCATTTTCTCCTTCTTTTCCACTTTTTTCTTCATCTTCTCCTTTTATTCCTTTCTTCTTTTTGTTTTTCTTCTATTGCTTGTGCTTCTTCTGACTTCTCTCCCACTTCCCCGTCTTCTTTTTCATCTTTCCATTCGTCTTTCTTTCTCGTTTCCCGTTTACCTCCTTTTCTGCTGTTCTCCTTGTTTGCCTTTTTCTTCCCTCTCGCTTCTCCCCCCCCCCCCCCCCTATCTATTTCTTTTTCTTTTTTTTCCCTTTTCTCCTTCGTACTTTTCCGCTCCCTTCCATTTCACTTCTTTTAATATCCTCTTCCTTCATTACTATATTCTCATTACTTCTCCTTCTCTTACTTTATACACAATATATGTGACTATGTATTATAGAAAACAATGCAAGATAGGAAATATACATACATTGGGTAAGTCGTATTGAAACAGAAGTAAGTCAAGAAAATTCTGAATTATATTAAAGGTCTTCAAGAAGAGCATCACGTCTTTTTTAGTCGAAGACGATTACTGAAATGTTCGGTAGAAGCGGCTGAAGTCAGCAAGTTACAACCGGCGATAACAAACAGTCCCTTTTAGATTTAGAACGAGTGTCTTCCGAATTAACCCCGACGGCTACTGCCCAACTGTACCCCGAGCGAACTCAATCGTGCTCTTCTCCATTTCACTTTATGAATATCGATTTCGGAAAATGGAATTGTATAACCATCTTTGATTCAGCAGATGTTGTCCGGAATCATTTCGTAACTGGTAATTTCTATTTATCCAACGGTAAGTACGCACGGTTTCAATAATTGCGACTCGAATTCCAATAAAAGAGAATAAAACATAATAATTTATATAGGGAACACGACATTGATGAAATATCGAATTGAAGTGCATATTTGCTTTCGTTTCCGGATATGTTGTTATAGTTTCACTTGAAAACCTTATCAAATATGGATGTTGAAAAATAAACATTCCGGACCGTACAGAGTTTCGCTATTATAGAAAGGGATTTTCAGAAGAGATAAAGTTTCGGGTCGTCGCCTAGAGGTAAACGGATATCTTTCGTGGAACATTCCAATGTAATTGAAAACGGATGTAGGTATATTTTGCGGTGTGTGTGGAAAACACACGCGCGTTGGAAAATGCTCTTTAAGAAACAAATTAATTTTGAACAGATGTTTTATTGATGGTAGTTAAGGTAGTGGTACTAAGATTTCTTTGTTGTTGGTAAATTAAAACAGAAATAAATAAAATACCACTAGACCACCAATTTTCATTAGTCTCCATATGTTTTCGATGGGACTAAGATCTGGGGAAGCTGCTGGCCATGGAATTGTTGCCAAGTTTTGTTCTAGCATCCAAGCTTTAGTGTAGGCAGAAGTATGACATCTTGCATTATCCTGTTGAAAACGCCATCCTTCGGGATATAAAGCACGAGCCGTTTCAATAAGAAAGCCATTAAGAATTTCACGATACTTTGCACTATTAACGGTGCCATCAATTATACAGAGAGGTGTAGCGCCACGCTGAGAGATTGCTCCCCAAACCATTATTTTTGTGGGAAATTTGGAAATTTGAATGGTAACATTTTCTTTTGATAGGATTTTCAAATGATTTGCACCAAGCTGAAAACAACTTTCGTCAGATATAAAAACATCACTAAAATTATCGTCTCGAAATCGTTGGCAAAAATCTATTCTTCGTTGCTTTTGTAGAGGTGTCATTGCAGGGATTTTTTTTTGTTTCCATGATAAGTAACCTTGTCTTCTCAGTGAAATGCGGACAGTTTCTGGACACACTCTTATTTGACGTTAATTTCCAAATCTGTTAGCCAGTTTTCGAAACCCTAGGCGCGGGTTTTGTCGTCCTAAAGTTACTAAAACGTTTAGGTTGTTTCCGCTAATCTCACGCGGTCTTCCAGAAACTGGTCCATGGCTCATGTCTCTCCTATTTTTTATCCTCTTTATTGTCTCATACACTGCACTTTTTCCGAGTTCAGTCAATTGCACTAATTTTTTAACATTTTGAACGCCTTTCCTATACAAATATTCCGCCAACTTTCTTGTTTCTACTTGCGACATTATTTCACAAATATTAAGCCTGTTGATAATCAACAATATTTGACAGCTGGTGTTGTTACATGATTTTTGCCATGGCCTACAGTCGGCATAACCTACTTGATGCATTACTTTTGCCTTAGGATGTAACAAAAAAGAAATATATTAAAATTAAGAAAAATAATAAATTCCGGATACTTTCTAGTAATTACATTAACAAACTCTGGAACTTCTTACAACGGAATTTAACTTGATCTAGCAAACAATACCAGGGTAGAATTGGTTGTAAATGCAGCTTATAGCTCGAAATAGCCAAGCAGCTTCAAGCTGCTGCTGGTGGCAGCAATTAACTGTCGGCGAGCTCTCATTGTGCACACATAAAAATGTGTGAATATCAATATACTCAACTTTAAATACTTGATTCAAACTCACGTACAGTATATTTGAAGCAGTTATGTTCAAATAGAAGACATAAGTGAATTTCATTTAGAATTGGCTTTACCTTTCTGCTGATTATTTTGTAAGTTTATTCATAGCTTCTTTCTTAGCGACTAAGTTGTACCAAAACATATTCCTTTTTGCTCACTGTTTATCTTTGAATCGTATTCTTACTATTGCTTACGAAACGGGTTATACACGTCATAATCAAATTATGGGCGCATATATTTGAATTCGAACCAATAACCAGTTATAACATAACAGCAAAGTATGCATGATCGCTATAAATTGCCATTATAGATACAATATTCCGATCAAGCGATGTATCTTGGTTGTATGCCGTATCGTGCTATTTTGTACTTTGATCAGTAATTCATATGTAGCCAATAAATAACATGTTCAGCTGCCTGGCACGGGCGCAAGTCATCCGGTCTACGTATTTCGATTAATATTTTCGGAAGCAAGCATTTATCAAACGCGGGGAAAAGTGATTCATACACGTCTGCATTAATTACAAGCTGGTGCAGTTATTAATACTTTCTCTCGTTATATTACCTAGCGCCTCCGGAACAGTTTCCTTTTATTCGTTGATTTTTCATCATCTGCGATTTATGTTCCAACAGAAATTGGGATTGGCATTTGCGATGGCATGTCCAAAAATATATTAAGGTTTTTTCGAGACGAGACCAGCGCACCTTTTTGGATTAATTCAAGTGTGATCATTGTGGTAAAATTGCCAAAGTTGTTTTATTAAACTAAATAAATATTATATTTGTTTACTTAACGATATAGGGTGGGGCACCACATTTGCATCGGGTTACATACGAAAAGCCATGTTTAGGGCTATGTAGGTTCATTGGTAGCAAGTTCTAAAATTGTTGAAAAAAAATGACTCAAAATTTAAAAAAAATGACTCAAAAACGGGTTACACACCAAAGTTGTGAAAATTTAAATGGAATAATTCTTATATTAAATATTTCGATAATATGGGCTCCACGATGAGTGGGCAGAAGAGGGGCTGGTTGGACTGTCCACAAGAATTAAATTAGAGCTGAGCCAGTCGTATCTTGGCCCAAGTGCTCGTTAGCTTCGGTTAGGCTTTCATACAGTAAGCAAGATCGCATCGCCATCGTTTATTATTTGTAGCGCTTTTTTGCTGTGCATTGGCGTGTGTGTTATTTTGTGATAGTATTAGAAATGAGTAGGTATACGGACGACTGAGTATGGGAAAAAACCGGAAGTAGATAACGACATTGAGGTCGGTTAAAACCGTGTTCAAGGCTTGGACCGTGTCGTGGTAGAGGAAGTTCCTTTGGGTGAAGGAAATGTGGTAGGCCACAGTTAGTATGGATAAAGGTGTTTATAGCATCCCTTGTTCGTGTGCTTTAGTGTACATCGGCAAAACAGGACGCTCTGTCAAAATTCGTCTAAGAGAGTACGAAACGTTGCATTAGAACACGCCTCCTCTCAAATTCAAATTCGGTGCTCCATTATTTTGTAATTCTTTTCACTATTACAATTGGAAAATTAGAGATATATGGAAGTGACCCCCAGCCAACAGCGCTTTTTGATGTGTTCTTCTCTTAATATTTTTAATCCTCATCAGCATAGTAGCGGCATTTGACTTGCTGCCTGTATACGAACTAATTCTTAGGGGAAAAATGTTATTTAGAAGTGCGCCTCCTTTTCTAACGTAAATTCTGGCGCTATATAATGAGGAGGTGGTGCTTCCGCGGTAAAATAAAAGTCTTTTGCCTCGCGCCTTCGCTAAACTTATATACCAAATAAATCGTCTCGACTGCTTTGCTCTACCATAATCCGACCTTCGAATCTTGTTAATCCTCGCGATAAGTCACGCCGTCCCGCATCTAGAAGGCCGCCTCTCGGACCCGTATCCTTTTTATAAATGACCGTAGCAGGCTGTGACGTTTAATATCCATACATTACGCAAACCTAAACCATTTCCACCCCTTGCCATTTCGCCATCAAAAAATCATGCATCCTACTTCCCCGGTAAATAGCGGGTGCCGGCTAGCGAAACATACGCGTCCTCCATTTCTTCTCGTCCTTCGTTCGTACTTGTTCCTCCAATTCCTGTCACAGTTGCCGAAAAATGTAACGGTAAGGTGTAATGGATCACTTGTTCATTATGCATGTTACGTTTTATGAAATGAGCTTTATTTAAACAAGAGTCACGTTATTCCACAGTCGGTGATAAATTTCGTTTAAAATAGAGCTGTTCGGTTGGAAAACAGAACGAGGTAATTTTTGACACGTCTTGCATGAGTATAGTTCTTGAAGTTAAACCTGAGAGATAGAAAATAGTTTATGGGTAAGCATGAAGAAAGTTTTTTCGCGTTCTATAAAACACTTCAATGTGTTGATCAACTGTGGACTTACAAACTAATCGACGCAGAATAAAATATGTCACTACTACATTTTTATGGCGACTCAAAATTTTTTCTTGGTGCAAGTCGCTGCGTAATTGCTCTAATAATTTTCCTCATTTTACCATTATTCGTTTTAATTCTAGCGTTTAAAGCGACCAATAGGGTATATAAGGAAGCTTCCCATCGAAATATGCAATACTTCTTCAGTAATTACAATAGAGCTAACGGCGTGTAGCTATAGGAGCTATCGAACCCTGCGTTTTCAATAACCAACTTCCGTTATTAACCAAGGCGAGTGTTTAAGATAAGCGAGGGTATAATTAGCATCATGCGAGTTAATGTGTATGTGAGAATTAATTTTAAATTGCCCTCCGGGAAGCCTTTGATCTGAGCACCCAGTTTTGAGCCCCGACAAAATATTCGGGTATGTAAATTTGCAGACGTTATAGAAGAGACGCCGTGGCATATGCTCATAAAGAGAGGATACAGACGAAGAAAAAATGGAGGTTACACGACATAAAACAAGGCGGAGATCACAAAGAAAAAATACAATGCCAGGCAGTTTGGATTTTAACATGCAAGCATATTTGAAATAAATAACATAAAGAGCAATTGCAACAATTACGCGTTCTGATTACTTAATTGAAGGAAATAAATGCGGTAGGGCTGGTAGGGTGATCTAAGAAATCCTTTAAACTTGGTGGATTACTTATTGTTGTTACTCAAATTGTATTGATGTTCTTAATTTTTTTGTGGGACATCGACCTTTTACATATTTTTAATAACTCACTATAAAAAATAAAAATAATAAAAAAATAACCATAAAAAATAAATAATCCCAATATTTTTATTTCGTTTTTGAAGCTCCTCATTCTCCACTCTTACTTAAATTAAATCAAATACATTTATATTGGCTTTTCCCGAAAAACAAATTACCCATAATTTATGTTTTGCTGTTGTTATGAATCTCAGTAAATCGCTATTAACTTTTTCATTCGTCGCATTTACATCAATCGGATGAAACGTAAAACTCAACATCCGCATATGGTTGGAAGTCACAGCGTTGCAAATGGTCGCCAATGCAACTGGCATAAGTTATGTATAAATGTGGACCCAGAACTGAGCTTTAAGACACACCACACATAACGTCCCGCGCGGCAGACGTGTGACCATCCGCCATCACCAATTGTGTTGTTATTTAAATCTAATCAACTTAATTACATTAACCGAAAACCTAACATAGTAACAGGTTTCTAGCGACAATTTATATTGAATTCTGCGAAAATCCATAGAAAAATCCAAACTAATCAGTAGAGATGTCCAAGGCAGGAGAAATTATTACTTTGATGCAGACTCGTGTCTATTCGTCTCATTCGTTCCTGTTGCCTATTGATTACCGATATTAAACTTAATTCTGGCCAGAGCTGACGCGTGTGTTTGCTTTGAAATTTATGTCATATAAGCCTCCCTCTCTTAACGGATAGCACCAGTAACATAATTACTTAGCTACTTGTAATAGCTCCAGTGACCCACGACGCCCCCCAGTGACCCTTCTCCGCCCTGATACGATAAGGAACTAGCACCTCGAAAACATATAAAATTATCTGAACAAGGGATTGTATTTTAGCATTAATATCATGCATATCACAACGGCAAATTAATAAGATCACTACAGATATCGTTGAATAGAAGACAATCGTTGAAACTTTCAAAAAGCCCTTAGCGCAAATATTTAAGACCCTTACTTTACCGGTTTTCAAAGTACAGACAATAAGTTCTCGTGTTACCTCCAGGTATATGTTATAACTCTTAAACTGCAAAAGATAGGTATAGAGACATCGATGGCGTTTTTGCTCACGATAATATTCCCATGTACAGTGCGCTCCATTAAGAAAAAAATTGATTTCTTTGAGTTGAATATTCACAAATCGGGTCTTAAATTCTGAACGCCCTGAAAGAAACACAAAAATCAAAATAACTCAAAAGCACTTGATTTTAAAGGTAAGCAACCTTCTATAGAACCTGTAGAATCCAAGAAAGCATTAAAAAGTATCTTATCCTATTAAAAATATCAAAGTTGGTTACGACTTCCGGTACAACCAGTAGTAAGGGGACTCTAAAATAATTTATTAAATTAGGAGGGACGCATTTGTTAACTGCTACAAATTTTCAGAGCTAGGTTAAGATGCTAACTGTGAAAACGAGTTGCGTGGAAAACCGTACATAGCCAATGCTTAAAGATTATTTTAATACATAATAGTAACAGTGTTTATTTTGCCAAAAATAGTAGGGAAGGCTTAGCCTCCTTGCCCTCCCCGAGGAGACGTATTTGGTAAAGAAACATGGCTTAGAAAATTCAGCATATCTGTGACATAAACTAAAAATAAAGTTGCTCCCTCCATGAACTGGCCTGGACGAAAAAACAAAATCCATCATTAATGCCATCGTTCTGTAAATACAACAATTATTTACCAGTTTTTATTGATAAAAGCGAAATTACGTTTCGTAAATTATATAAATACACCCGGTATTGAAATGCTTGTTTACTTTCCGCTTTTCAATGCCGAAAATAATTGCCAATATGTACCACATTTAAAACGTGTATCGCGAATTGCTTTTTAGCGGAGCTTTGTCCTGCTTCAATTCCGGAATAAATAATTCTATTAGCTGGACGGATAAATAATAAATTACATAATAATATATTTGCACGTGTTAGTGCCGTAGTTTCGTTAAAATACTTGGGCAAATATATGAATGTCCGAAATCGCTATATACATATACCAATTTATTTATACTGAAATATTAAAATATTGTCCATTGGTTTACAACGTGACATCACAACAATCGAATAATTCGCGCGTATTAGCCCTATCGTTTCTATCTACCTACCGGCAAATTGAAAATATTTTACACGTACAACATATAAATTCGAAAATTAAAACTGTTAATAGCTGTAGCGTATGTTAAGGGTTATAATTAAAAATTATTTAGCTTTGAATTGAAATTACATTTCCGCCGTGAATTGTCAGTGGTACAGCAGTTCAAACGAATTTCACATTAAATATGCTATATCCGAGCAGCGTGTGCGCCTTTGGTACTACCAAATGGATGAATATTTTAAGTGTTTTCATTTTTGGTACTTTATTTTTAGTCAGTAACGACATGATTTCTATACTCGATAATCACCCGCCCCAATGCGCAACAATTTGTCCCGTTAGGGGGTTTTGTATGAAGTTATTTAATATCCCGCATCTTTCGTAAAATTTTAATTAATTATTATAAGCTGAATACTAATCGCTGTTGGTTACGACGTATTTAGATGCGCTATTCGATTAAAAACTAATATAAACTCTCCGAAATTAGATATAATAGGTGCGTTCCCCATGTATGCTCAAATCCAACGAGCATGCGCAATAAAGATGTTACCGTTCGCGGAGATATAGAGCATGTCCCGGACATAATATCCACTGTTCGTGGAACACATTTAGTTCATCCGAGATATATCCGTTAAATGTTCGATATATGTTTATTTATGACAGGCGTAAAGATATAAATTTGCTTCATTTTACTGTTAAACGTGTGTTGGTGTGCATCTGTCGTTTTTGTGCGAAAGTTTTAAGAAAATTTACTTCAAAATGGCACGTGGCAAGCCTACCAGTGTAGAAAACGTTCACGCATTATTACGCTGTTTGAAGAAGGATATTCTGGACTGCAAATTGCTGAAAGAATAAATATGAGAAGTTCAACAGTAAATGACATCATAAAGCGATATCGGACAACTGGAACTATAGAAAATCGTGTTCGTCCCGGAGCATCTAGGAAAACAACAAAAGCTGAAGATTTGAGAATTGTATTATTAAACAAACGCAATAGAAAATTAACAGCGCCACAAATAGCAGCCGAAATCAATCGCGGCCGTGTAGAACAAGTTTCGGCGAGTACGGTAAAACGTCGACTTCAACAAACGGACCTCCATGGACGCATTGCCATTCGAAAACCCTTATTACGTCGGGGCAACAGAGCAAAACGGCTACAGTGGGTCCGTTCTCATCTAGATTGGTCGTTAGATTTTTGGAAACACGTGCTTTGGAGTGACGAGTCAAAGTTTGAGGTTTTTGGGCAAAATCGACGAGTTTATGTCCGAAGATCTAAAACCGAAAAGTGATCTCGGACTGCATTGTGCCAACAGTGAAGCAAGGGCGTAGTTCTGTGTTAGCGTGGGGATGTTTCTCCTCTGCTGGAACGGGAGATTTATGCAAAGTGCAGGGTGTAATGAGGAAGAAAAATTATTTTACAATACTCCAGAATCATGCAGTGCCATCAGGATTGCGTATAATAGGCCGTAACTTATTCATGCATTATTATTATTATGCATGACAACGACCCAAAACACACTGCGTTAGTGTGTAAGAACTATCTAAAGGAGCAAGAAGAACAGCATACCGTGAAAGTAATGACATGGCTCCCACAAAGCCCAGATTTGAACCCTATAGAGTTGTTGTGGGATGAACTGGACAGGAGGATCCGAAAAATATGCCCAACTTCACAAGAACATTTACGAAATATTCTGCAACATGAATGGATTAATGTTCCACAATCCGTTTTAACAAAACTTATCGAAAGAACGCCTAGAATAGTTCGAGCGGTGATTAACAGCAAAGGAGGTTTTTTCGATGAAAAAAAAAATAATGTTCAGTATGTTATATTAGGCCAGAATAACTTTTTATTTATTTATTTTTGTCTTTTTTACCTGTACATGCAATAAAATCGCATTTTGTTTTTAGTTTCGTTTGTTTCTGTAACCTTTTCATGTGTTTTACCAACCGACCGAACTTCTCTGAACGGCAGTGTACGTAGTATTAATATTTATAATTGTATTAGATTGCTAACACTTATTTGTTATGCCTTCTTCCATTGAGGAATACCCATAAACGTAAGAAAATATACGTATGTCTATCTGATCACTTCACCGCAAGTGATGACGATTTAGAAGAACTACTGCAGGTACTGGAATTACTTTGAAGAGATCGTCCCACAGTTAGATGAGGCACAATTTATGGAACATTTTAGGATGATGCTGCAACTAGCTGATCCATTTAAGGCCTCTGAATATTTTCACATTCAAGAATGCCAAAAAAATATCTCCATCAAAATTTATATGCGTTTTCTTATGGTTTGCTGACAATGAAGCTGTTTCATATAGAGATGTAGTTGATTGATTCAACATTACCAAAAGCTCTCTATATAAAGTTACATTTTCTTTACAATATATTAAGCGGCCAAATAATGCAGAGAGACAAGAAATACAAGAAGCATTTTGCAGGAAAGGTTTTCCTGGAGCAATATGGTACGCACATAAGAATCGGCAAACCTTCAGAAGATGGTGATTCATATTTGAATCGAAATTTTTTTTTTCCATACAAGTAATGTAATATTTAAGTATTATACTGCAATAAATATATTTGACATGTGATGTTTCTTCAGAATCTAAAAAAAGCCATGCCTATAATGTATGCAGAAATGAAATATGTAATTCCTAATATACATCATTGCTTTCCTTATGCGTAATTATTTTTTTACAGGCTCAAATTGTGTGCGACCACAACTGCAAGGATCCGTGCATGATAGCAGGGTGCTTAAGATCATCTCCCCTATCTACGTCTTTGGCAAAGAGGTGCCAAAATTTTTTCATTCTTGGAGAATCTGGATATCCTTGCCTGAGACACCTTTTAACGTCATTTAAAGACAGGGGTCAATTAACGAGAGTGCAAAAAAAATTATAATTATTTATTATCAAAAAGTAGATACATTATAGAGCATTGTTTTGGTATAACGAAACAGAAGTTTAGGCAATTATACCATCTCAAATCAAGAAACATCAATGACATAGTTAAGTTTATAAGAGCATGTGCTGTATTATACAATTTCAAAATGGACGATGATTTGGTAATCGGAAAAGGTGCGGAAAAACCTCCAGAAGCTAATCTTGCGGGTGGTCTTGAAGAGGAGGATAAAGATGATATAGATGGCCCGACAAAACGTAATGAAATAATGATTGTAAATAAATACAGCTGGTGCATTTTTTTCATGTTGTATAATAAACGTTTCACCAATATCTTGGCTTTTTTTTTATCTCCAATGCAAATGTTGAATGTATGATGTAGGAAAAGGTGCAAAAAAATTATTAAATAATTATTAATATTTATTTTAAAAACAAACGAGATACTCTAAGTATATTTCAATGTCACAGATAGATATTAACAATATTACAAAATAACTGGCTGATGAAAAGAAAGCATAAACAAACAAGATCCTTATAAGAGAAAAAACACGTATGTAAACAATTGGATAAACAAATAACATATACACTTTCTCAGAAAAAAAAAACAAATTCCATCACAATAAGTAACAAGAAATAAATTTTAATTGTACAGCTTCAAAATTGCACAAATGCATAAACAAAGTATAAACAACAAAAATTTTACAAAAGGAAAAAGGGGGATATCTAACAGAAGATATTTTTACAAAAAGAAATTGACATTAGATAATAAAAAAACATAATATATAACCAATTAATTCTCCAGCTCTTCCCTCAAATTAAAATTTAAATTCTTGTCTAAACATACTTCAGGCAAATTATTGTGTTCCTTGTGTTTCCTTTTGGAGAATTTTTTCCTGCACCTTTTTCTCCTTTAACTCCAAACGTTTTGCGTAATAGTCCTGTCTATCTTTTCTCATTTTACTTAGTATGTCTGTCCTTGTTTTCTTGCTTCGATATGTTTCTCTTATACATTTGCCCTGTGTTATTTCAGTAATTTGTTGATCCCCATTAATTGGTAATATGTTCCCTTCTAGTTGAGTGTAGGCTTTCGCGACCGTAATCCATTGTAGAAATGTCTTTCGGGTGATGTCGTGTAGTTGATATTTAACTTGACGTTTCGCTGACTATTCTGTCAGCTTCTTCAGAAGATTTCTAAAGACTGCTGTTTCTTCTGTCGTCGTTCCTTCAGACCTTCTGAAGAAGCTGACAGGATAGTCAGCGAAACGTTAAGTTAAATATCAACTGCAGGACATCACCCGAAAGACATTTCTACAATGTTCCCTTCTGTTTCGATCATATTCTCCTTATCAGCTGTTGTAGTAATGGTTTCAGTCGACAACACACACATGGCGTTTATATTTCGTTTGTTATCAAGCATGTCCTACATTATTTCGGCATATTCGAAATCCTGCCTACCTCTACCAGTTTGACGATTGTTATCAATATATTTTTTATACATTCTTTCTAAATGTTTCCATCTATTTATTTATTTATTATTATCTATATATCTCACAGTGGGTAGCTCTAATTTGAATACCTGTTTTAGTTTCAATTTTTTTTTTTATATTTAATTTTTTTATTATTTTAATTTTTTAATTTAATTTTTTTTTCTATAATTGCTATTTCCTGGTACATTTAAACATTTTTTTTTACTTTTAATGAACTTACAATCTTTCGCAAGGATTTACATATATCTAAAAATAGAAGTGTCTGGGGATGAGTCCCTCGATGGAATTCTTCTGTAGGTCGAACTGATGAGGTGGATGGTATGATAAACTCATTTAAATGTTCATCTAGTCCTGTAACATAGCATAACTGAGTTAACTTTTGTTCTATAACTTACTTTCTGGATCCATCAGTGTTTCTTATCTTATTTACCGAAATGCATTCACTAGTTATATTTGACTGTTTGATTATACCACAACAACATAACACAAACGGATGACGGATAACAAACCAAGTATTTCGTACATGAATGTAGGCATGTACGCGCTTTATACCTGAAGTTGATTCAATTACTTCCCACTCGTGTTCCCTAACGCCTTAATTCCGAAATATGATCGCTCGCGGAAGAACAATTTTCGGTTATGTTCAAAGCATGTTCGGGGGAGGATATCTGTGCACCCGCAACTCATATAATGTCGAGCACCCGAATGTGTTCAGGATTTATACCGCGAACGAACCTAATAATAATTACATTAATAATGAAGTTAGACTACTTGTAGATAGTGAGTATGTAGAAGTGTCTGATTTAAACTCTTCTTCCCACTCCTATATGAAATAAACTTTTGAGGTACATTCCAATCTTTCCTCTTCTTCATTCTACCATTGCCGTATTTCTTGTTCCCGATGCTGCATCGTCCGTCCATCTCTTAGTGTCTGAAGTCGAGGGCATCTAGCTAAACTGATTTTGCGTATTCATGTCGTGTATAATAAGCTTTCGATATGCAGCAGATATGTTCTATCGGAATGAAAATACGGTGATATGGTGACAGAAACAGGACAGGAATTAAATAAATTAATTTCTAACAAAATTGCACTGTACATGATACTTTCTACTAACCATCCACCGAAACATCCATTTCATGTAAGGAATTTCAGTATAGGACGCTGTTCTGCAATTATGCGAAATCTTCTGAACTTGAAAGCCTGATTCAAAAGATGTAAAAAGCAATAAAACGGAGCTTAACAGTAACCTAAATGACCTAAGCGAAAGAAGTGTAAATGGGCGGTTTCAGCAGAAGAGTTTGCTACTTACTGCTACATCGTTAACAATTGGAAACGCATCGATTTTCTGCTATATGCAGCGATGCTTGAAATGTCAAAGTAATTGAAGAGCTACTAGCTCGCTACAAGCCGTCTGCTTCAAACATATTTCGATGTAGCAGTAGGTAGGATACGCGTCCAGCAGGTACGCTGGGAACTGTTAACAACTGTTTCTTCTGCTGAACGATTTGAAAGCAACCGTCTCAGTTGATCGTCCGGAAACGTTGTTGTTGTTCGCCAGAATCTAGAATTTATCGAGCTACTTCGTGATGCGTATAGCAGCCGTTCGTAAATCTTGGAAAGCTGTAGTTGTTTGTGTTTTTAGCATTCCTCCCTTTAAAAACTGGTATAACAAGTGTGGGTTATAACGTTTGTGGAATTACGCCAGTTTTTGCGGATATGCATCAATTACGTCGAAATAGTAACAATTTGTTTCACTCTAACAAATATAATCTATTTTTAGCTGCTTAAACGATGCTTCGTCTCTCTTAAATCATTTTCCCTTTCCGAAAGAACTCCATTGCCTTTATTGCCGAAAAGGAAACCTATCTAGTCGCGATAATATGAGGTCAGCGGGATTTTTCTGTTTTATTACCTTCGTAATAACGTTCCAATCATGTGCGATGTTTTCTTTTTGTATTCAGGTTTCTTTTAAAGCCGCCGGGCCAGTCTCGCCCAAAAACCGATCCGCTATCTTCGCCTTTCTTTTGCGAAACGTTGCATTTTCCTTACGGGCGTGATTTCTCCGTTATAAAATGAAATGTTTATAGTTACAGACTTCTATATCAGCGGTAATGACTCCAAATATCGTTCGCGAAACTACATAGGGCGGCGTATTTCATAAGAATACGACCAGTCCGCATTGTGCGAAATACAAAAAAGAAAAGCGTGAGGAGCAACCTTACCACTATAGCTCGGGCGTGAGATTATGCTCGGATGGCGAGTAAAATAAATAGTTCTGATGAATTTTCAAACGTTTTCGGAATGTACCACGACACTACACGGCGTCCAGCACCTTATTATTTAATTTTGGTATTCGTGATTGATGACATGTTAAGTGCTGGTGTTTTAACTTTCGAGAGCTTCTCCTACACTGATAATTGTTCAGCAGTGTTTGACGTAATGGTGATCAGTAGTAGTAGGAAATGTGCTAAAATACTCTTTTATCCAAATTACATCATCAAGATCTCCAAAAGATATTTTCCAAAGATAATCGTAAAATTCTTGCTTCATCGTGTAATCTAGTTAGGGGACATCCGAAATACCAAGTGGATAGTCAGTTAAGAAGGCTTCAAAAATCTAGTGTTGTCCTACATATACATATGTACGCTTAAAAACAATCCTAACGTTCATAATGAGAGATTAATTAAGAACAACAGGAAGTGAATTTCTGGGGATTACAGTCGACCAAAAACAGAAACATTTCTTTGTACACTGCCGTTCAGTGAAGTTCGGTCATGCAATAAAAATCTATTATATCACACTGTATACAATTATTAATGCATAAAATTAGAAAAATATTAAGCATATACTCTTTTCTAAGGGATTAGAGCCATAAATTATTATGTAAAGTAGAAATATTGCGACAACCACAATAAAGTCCCTTTTATTATCATTCCAAGAATTTCTCGGAAGTACCGATCTTTTGAAACGGGTCGTTCGGGGATTATTAACGAACAATACATTTAGGAAATATACCGCAGTATCGTTCTTGTTTATTTATCACAGGCGTAAAGTTTCATTTTACTGTTAAACGTGTGTTGGTGTGCATCTGTCGTTTTTGCGCGAAAGTTTTAAGAAAATTTACTTCAAAATGGCACGTGGCAAGCCTACCAATGTAGAAAAACGTTCACGCATTATTACGCTGTTTGAAGCAGGATATTCGGGGCGAAAAATTGCTGAAAAAATAAATATGAGAAGTTCAACAGTAAATGACATCATAAAGCGATATCGGACAACTGGAACTATAGAAAATCGTGTTCGTCCTGGAGCATCTAGGAAAACAACAAAAGCTGAAGATTTGAGAATTGTATTATTAAGCAAACGCAATAGAAAATTAACAGCGCCGCAAATAGCAGCCGAAGTCAATCGCGGCCGTGAAGAACAAGTTTCGGCGAGTGCGGTAAAACGTCGACTTCAACAAGCGGACCTTCATGGGCGCATTGCCATTCGAAAACCCTTATTACGTCGGGGCAACAAAGCAAAACGGCTACAGTGGGCCCGTTCTCATCCAGATTAGTCGTTAGATGATTGGAAACACGTGCTTTGGAGTGACGAGTCAAAGTTTGAGGTTTTTGGGCAAAATCGACGAGTTTATGTCCGAAGATCTAAAACCGAAAAGTGATCCCGAACTGCATTGTGCCTACAGTGAAGCAAGGGCGTAGTTCCGTGTTAGTGTGGGAATGTTTCTCCTTTGCTGGGACGGGAGATTTATGCAGAGTGCAGGGTGTAATGAGGAAGGAAAATTATTTTGCAATACTCCAGAATCATGCAGTGCCATCAAGATTGCGTATAATACGCCGTAACTTTACATTCATGCATGACAACGGCCCAAAACACACTGCGTTAGTGTGTAAGAATTATCTAAAGGAGCAAGAAGAACAGCACACCCTGAAAGTAATGACATGGCCCCCACAAAGCCCAGATTTGAACCCGATAGAGTTGTTGTGGGATGAACTGGACAGGAGGATCCGAAAAATATGCCCAACTTCACAAGAACATTTACGGAATATTCTGCAATATGAATGGATTAATATTCCACAATCCGTTTTAACAAAACTTATCGAAAGAATGCCTAGAATAATTCGAGCGGTGATTAACAGCAAAGGAGTTTTTTTCGATGAAAAAAAAATATAATGTTCAGTATGTTATATTAGGCCAGAATAACTTTTTATTTATTTATTTTTGTCTTTTTTACCTGTACATACAATAAAATTGCATTTTGTTTTTAGTTTCGTTTGTTTCTGTAACCTTTTCATGTTTTTTACCAACCGACCGAACTTCTCTGAACGGCAGTGTACACTGAGCTTTGGATTTATGTCAAATCTTGTTCAAAAAGAAACAAAACAGATCATAATTAACGCATATGTTACGTGGTTTCAACATGCGAACCTTTGTGAAAATATTTTGAAGCATTTATTCTTTGGCGAATCACACATGGTGGCCGTCAATCTACCGTAACTTTAAAACGGTACAAATAGATTGGTTCTAGTAAAAGTTGAATAGTGTATGTTTGTTTTAAGCTACAATATTAGCTCAATTTTACTGCTGAAAATGATAGCTTGGTTACCGGAACTACGTCTATTGTTAATGAAGTGTTTGAATGTGCTTTTCATTCATTTTAAAATCTCCACACTTCTGTCAAGGCACGTAACATTATTCCATATTTCTTAATAATTCATTATGTACAACACAAATTGCTATATTATCTGTTTCACATCAACACTTTTATATGAATACTAAACCGATAAAACATCAAATTTCATTGTATTGCCACCTAAATAATTTATAATGCGAAGCTTTTATCGTAATTGTTTCGCCATAGCGGTTGTTCGGTAACGGCGATTTTTTACGTCAATACGTGTATGTTAGAATGGCCATTCTTCCGTGGTTATTATTTGGAAGGAAGTACTGGCAAGGTGGTCTCCGTATAACAACTTTTCGCATATAATGCTTCGCGAAATTGATATGGTAATGGGCGTGAACTAATTTAGCTGAACATTGTCACCTGCGCTATATGCATTGAAACTCAGTGGGGCGCTTTCTTCCTCGTGAATTGGATTTCGTCACCACCCCCTAGTTCCAAGATTCGCGATGTCTGTTTACTTTGTACTAATTTGTACATTATTACATGCATTTCTTGCTTTTTTCTTCATTCAAAATTGAGTACAACGTTGTTCGTGAAATTTTGAAAAGTACTACTTTTCATTATTCACTACACTACGCATGTATATTCTTTTCTCGGTGTTTACTGTAGAAAACTAATGAGTTGTCGACACTTTTTGCTGTTTTAGAGATTGTCCGATAACTATTGATTCGGAATTCGGAAAATTTGTCGGTTTTCTGTTAATCGTGAGAGTTCAAAGTGATTACCAATAGCTCACTTTAAAGAGACTTATGGAAATGTTACACTGCTCTTGGAAAAACTAAACTATGAACGTTATAATTGGGATGTTTTTGGTGGTTTTAAGGTCCTGGGGTTTCTTCTGGGGCTTCAAAGTTAGTTCAAATATTTTTGCCGCCGCTGGTTGGAGAATAGCAGGGCAGATGGTCACAATTACACCGGGAAGGAATAGCCAACATAAATAGAAGTGGTTCCAGGTGCACTCATGTAAGATATGCTTCCAGGGAAAAGATTCTGTGATATTAATAGTTACCGAAAGAAGATCTTCCATACTATGTATCCTTCCCTCGGAGAGAGACAATTAACAGCAATAAGTTGGGGAGAAGAAGGGCGGGGGGAAAGGGTGGCGTACGGCGTTTCTGCGGTATTCTACATGGAAAGCGAATGCAGACTTTGTGTCTGCAGCCGTTTGCTGGGCCAGGTGTAGGAGTGGAGGAAAAAAAATAATTGGAAACATATATGGATGGTTAAAGATACCATAATCACGTAATTTGTCAAAATATTTACAAATAACTTCTACAACTGCAATAAAGATTGCTGGCATCATGATCTATGAGGGCTGCGAAGATCGATTAATAGCTTAATTAGCCTTATGATGAATCACCATGTACAGACGCGCGTTTCGCTGTCATATGGCTCATCAGTGTACCTTTGTGGAAGGTCGATTAATTACCGCCTTTCACAAATTTGCACTGATGACGAAACGAAACAAAGTAAAACAGAATAAGTCACAAGGAGAGATTCGGTACTTAGGCACTACACCTGTTTTTGCTTTCCAGTCGAACCTTGCTTACTTGGAAGTAGGTTACGCGCTTGAAGTCTAGTAATTAGTGCGCAGGTCACTTGTTAGAATCAAGACCGCTGAGGACTTAAGGGTTAGAGGTGCAGATTGAGATCATCGAGAATTATATTGCTGCGTCGCCTTCTGTGACGTTTGTGTGGAGACCTGCCATCATAATTTGTCCGATTACAAGGTCCATGATGAACTTTTAAAATGGAGCTTGACTATGATGTCCACTGTAAATCACTGGAAAAGATCAAGAATCGGCTTTTTCCGTTTTCCGTCTGTGCGACAGCCTTTCGGTCGCAATCGTTGTAATTGCTTGTTCTGTCTTGGTAGTCATCTAGTATTGTTTACGACCATCAGGTAGCTGAGTGAACGATATATGGATATATGGATTCATAGTCGGCCCTGTACTATCCGACTGACTGCTTTATGATAAAAAATACGATATCTCTGACTGCTCATCCTATCTATACAGGTTCCTTTTAATTGTTAACATTCCTTATTATTATTATCCCCTATTACAAAAATTTTGCGGTTGTGAACTAATATTTTGGTTCTCAATTTTCAAGGCGAAGCAACCTGTGGTATTTGTTTACGTCAAACTGCAGATAATTTCTGACGTATAACTGAGCTGTCATGGAAGACGCCGCTGAAGAATATGCCTTGAGCCACTTTTTCGCTCGTAACGGACGAAATCAACGTAAAATTTTAACAAGCGACCAATTGGGTTATCCTTCTGGTTGGAAATCAATACTGCTTCTGCAATTTCAACCTCAATTTCAGTTGGTAGTTTACGCTAGCATCCTGGTATCGTACGTTATGGTAATGGTTGATTTTGCGCATGCTGTAATCCTTAACGGCATTCGTACTAACTTTCATATAAAACGAAGTAAGCTTTCCCTTTTACATTTACAGTTTTGGTACCTACGCTAATCGCTACTCGTTTTACGTTTTCCAGTGGCGTACTTCATATATATCTTCGATATATTCTACTTTCTGGATATAGTTCTAATGACAATTTATAAGAAAGTGGACTGGCCCGAAATGCAAGAGGTGCACCCTACGCGGCATTGCGTGGTTCTACTGTTAGAGTACTTTTCGTTGTTGCCGATCGAGCACGTGCATAGTATATCAAATGCGAACTTCTTCTACATCAGATTGCGATATGTGTACCGTTTGATAAGGATATTATTCTTAGTTAGAAGGAAGTCTAAGATTTACGCTGGCGCAGCGGATATCAAAGCGTTTTTCAAGTTTGCCGTGACGTTCTCTATTATTAGTGTGACTGCCGCCTGTATAGTCATACCTATTATTTATACCATACAAAAGGTTGACTATTTCAACGTTACTGATTTCTATATGTTGTATTACACAACGACCAGTAGATTAACTTCGAAGGGATTTGGAGAGTCGGATTATGGCCAAATGTCGCCAGTTTACGAATACGTTCTCCTTTGCGCGTTAAACGTAGTTGCTTTTGTCTTGACCAGCATTTACACCGGACAAATCGCTTGTCTATCTATGGCGCAGATAAAGTATCATTTCCTATTCGCGCATAATTTTATGTTGACAACAAAATTCTTGAAGGAATTTAAGAGCCTAAATCTTATTCAATGGAGGAATTATCACACAACCTTCCAACGTACCGTACTCAATTTTTTTCGGGTGAAATGGCAGCACACCAAGATCAATCAATGGAAGACTATTCCTTCCGGTAGGATACCCGACGTATTGATCCGCGATATCCTTTTAGATATTACCTGGAACACTTTTAAGCATTCACACTTGTTTAGATATCATGCTACGTCCTTCCTGAGATATTTGAGCCTGAAGATGAAATTGGAATGTTATTTACCGGGCGAACTGGTGATCAGAAGGAACAGGAGCAAATCGACGATGATATACATCGTATCTGGCATCGTACAGGTAATCTCGGAAGAAAATAACGAGACGCCCATGATATCCCTGTCTGGTGGAAGTTGTTTTGGAGAATCGACACTAGTCGTTGACTATACTACAAAGTACACGATCGTCTGCAAGACGTATTGCGAAGTGATCCTGTTGGACAGGAAGGATTTCATCACGATCTACAAAGATCACCCAAAAATTTATCGCCGTCTGATTAAGCAGATTCACGGTCGTTATAGACAAGCGATGGAATACTGGAAGGTGAAAAATTACAAACGCAATCAGCTTTGCAGCGCCTATACGTCCGGAGCGCTTTCGCTGACGTACATCAAATACACCACTAATAAGTTATTAAACGATAAATACGATTCGAGCAAGCCGCGTTCCCACAGTGGGCTGGAGCTCGGGATCCAGGAACACATATTTTGTCCGTTCTACTTAGATCTGGTGGTAATAACCGAAGAATTAGAGCTGATATCCGATACTGTATTCATCAAGAGGCAATTCCCGTTCATACTTCAACCCTCCTCTATCGTGCTTACATGGTGGGACGCCATTATAGATCTGGTTTCTGCTGCCTATATCCTATGTTACCCAATAGCGTTGTACGTCACAAGGTACACCACCGGAAAGCAGCTCACCACGTTCAGTATACTTTTCATTTCGATTTTCTGGACGCTCGACATCTACATTAAAATATCGACGGCCGTAAAAACACGCGATTACTTCCTTACGAAGGTGTCGAGTATTATCTACTATAGGCTGAGCACTTTGGATTTTATCACCGATTTGTTCTGCGTCTTACCTTTAGGATTGCTGCTGAACGTTATTAACAGTAACATCACTGCGACCATGATGCTGTACCTGGAAATGCACAAGCTGCTGAAAGTGTATAGGATATTCAGATTCGTCAACACAATCAGCCGATTAAATACCAATTTGATGCTGACGATCATGTACGTTAAAGTCTTCATCGTGATCTTCGTCATGATGTACTATCTTACGTTTTTTCTGTACCTGCTAGTGTGCTCGCGTAGTTGTTTATCGCAATACATTGACGATCTGTTAAGATATTATAACATCGCCGAGGCTGATAGAATTAAGCGATTTATCCACATGATGACGCTGGTTAGCTTCTTCATCAACAATACTCCCGTGTACAGTTTCATGGAGCTTCTAGAGGACCATCAATGCCTGGTGGTGATCTTGATGCAGCTTCTGTTTTACTACATTTATGTATACCTGTCGGCGAGAGCAATCGCCGCGGACACCGTAAACCAACAGGAGAAGCACGAGTTTAAAGAGTTCGTGTCTACCATGTCCGTGATGATGAAGAACTTCAATTTCGACATTTCAGTGGAAAAGAAAATATGGAGGTACTTGAAGGATCAATACTACGCGGATATGGGGATGTCTTTCATAAATCCGCAACGATTATCAACGTTAATGTCAAACAACATGCATTCACTGTACAGGTACGTCATGTACGGCAAGTTCATAAGAGAGAGTAACATCTTCTACGGTTCCGAAGAGACATTGGTAATGAGCATCGCCGAGAAGAGCAAGATACGTATCTATTATGCAGGGGAGATCATTACTTACGCTGGCGAAATATGCAAGGAATTTTATCTAATCGCGCGCGGGTACTGTCACATGTACAATCGCGACGCGGCCACGATCCTTAAACCAACGGATACATTCTCGGTAGTTGAGATGTGTCTTGGTATTCCAACAGCGAACACAGTTGTTGCTTGCACCGACTGCAAGATAATCTCGTTAACGTTAGAAGATTACCTGAAACTAACGCGCAACAACAAACGCTTTAGAGAAGAGATAGAAGGCGCTTGCGCACGTTGCGATATCCAGTCGGAACTTAACGAAATCAGAGAGAACTTTGCGGAAAATCGTACTTATCAATACGACGCGAGGACGGGTCCTTCCTTCCGACATTTTAAGTACACCAGGAAAAGGTCGGAAAACCTGCAGTTTCTGCAGGGCTTCGGTAAATACGGGATGATTTTTAAGTATCTCCTGCAAAGATGTACGATTACTCCTAACGGACAATTCATGTTCTATTACGAAGGGGTAAGGTGCTTTTGCGCTTTTGGTACCAATTTACTTTGCACGATGATTAACACAAGCGAATTAAGCTTCTTCTATTATATTTTGATATGCTTGGATATGACGGCTTGGATTGACCTGTACGTCATGCATCACGTTTGCTACTTCAACAATATCGGAATAGAAATTAGTCATCCTCTGCACACGGCGCTGCATTATTGGAAGCACGCTTTCGTAATTGACTTGCTCGGCTCTTTGCCGTTGGATTACGTCTTTACGTTCAACGCATCAACTGTGGTGTACATGAGGTTGAATAGGTTACTGCAGCTACATAGGATTGTCGGTTTCTTCTCACATCTTAATGCCAGCAACATTTTCAGAACAGGTACGTTAGATATTCTTAAATATCTACCGCTCACGGTGCTAATCATGAACTACGTAGCCTATTTGCTACTGTATTCAACTTGCGATGTCAGCGACCGCCACAGGGCGGAAGAGGAATGCGCTTGCCGGACGATGGTCTGGAAACGATTTAAGAATATCACTTTCACTCCAATGAACGCGCAAGGGGCGAGCCTTTTGTTGGTAACCGGCGCATTGACAATGATAGGTATCTCTAAATTGCGAGTGAAGCTAATTTCCGAGATGGTATATTTAAGTATTTTAATTCTGGTTGGAAGCGTATTTTCGATATGGTTAACTGCCAAGATAGTCGCGAATAACTTTTACAGAAACAGCGATCTCACGTCGTACCAGCAGGCAATGCGAGATCTGATAAACTTCTACAATTACAGGAAAATCGATAAGAATATCAAGAAAGAGATTATCGAGCATTACGAGCACATGTGGCAGAAGAAGAAAGGTAAGGATATACATAAGATGCTCGACAGATTTAACGCTTGCTTTAAAGAGGATCTCTTGTACGGAATATTTGGAAGATACCTCCTAACATCGACGATCTTTCCCAATGCCGATAGGACATTCTACAAGAATTTACTGTTAGAGATGGATTACCAGGTTTACCTGAAGAGGGCAGTTATCTATAAGGTAAACGACATACACGGAAAGATATTTTTCTTGCTGTGTGGAGAAGTAGACGTTTTAGGTCCGGATTATAATAAATTAACCAAGCTGACGTCTGGGAGTTTATTCGGCAGCTTGGATAACTGTCTATACACTAGACAGACGTTGATGATGGTAGCGAGGAGCAACGTGGAAATATTAGAGATATCTAGCGTCCGTTTTCATTACATCCTATCGAAATACCACCTGCTTGAGAAACATTTTCGAAGGATAACCGCGATGAACGTAGACTACATCGAAACTAGCTTGAAGTTAAGGAAGCTGAAGAAGACAAGAGCTACCTATACCCGGAGGAACGCTATGTACAAGATTTTGGTGAAACTATCCCCGTTACATAGAGAAACCTTTTTTATGAAAGTATGGGCAATGTTCCTGCTGATTGTCGTCGATTTTTTCGGATTCCATATCGAGCTGTATCAGAAGGTGACATGGGATATGGGGATCTCGATATTGCTTTGCTTATACTTATTCGACATTCTGTACCTCGTGAAAATATATCTTACTTTCCATACGTGCTACAAAGACGAGTACGGAATAACAATTCGAGGTAGGAAAGAGATCGCATTGCATTATTTTAATAATAAGCTACGATTCTATATCGACATTTTATCAACTACACCTTTCGAATTGCTCGCCATCTTGTTTATAAGCAAGGATACCGTCGAATTTATGTTCGCGGTGCTTCGTTTGAACAGGACATTAAGGATTACCTTTGTTTGCATCTCGTTAAAAAACACCGGGGAGAAACTCGACATTAACGTTATGGTTATGAGAATAGTTTTAATTTTTACTTGGCTAACGATATACATACATATTTGTACCGTCATATTCTACCATATGAGGGCTCTTCTAAGAATATCCAGACCGGACTACCACGACAGTTTGGGACTGTACGTGACGTCATTATACATTATAGCGTACACTTCTATAGGTAGTGCAGCAAATACCTTCAATGTAACATATACTTTCTGGATCGTCTTGTATATAGTACTTATAACCGCGGTTGGACGATTTATCGTGACATTATTCATAGCTGAAACGTGCGTAACGATCGAGTCCATGAATAAAAATAAGAATCGCTACAAGCAGTTCTGCGTCAATCTGATGAATTTCGCCGAGAGTAGGGAGGTGTCGCTACCGATAATAAAGGAAATCTCTGAATATCTGCAAATGCTTTGGGTCCATCACAGAGGTATCCACGTCCCCGAGTTATTACAAGAGGCTCCGCAGTATCTGAAGGAGGCCACCATGAACGCTATGTTCGGCTATCATCTGCGTCAGCATTCCGTCCTGAAAAGATGCCACGTCGATCTGATAAGGCAAATGGCGGCGGAAATGGAGCTGCTTGTCTTCTTTCCAGGTAATCATATCGCTTACGAAGGCGATATCGATCGTTGCATATATTTTATTCACGAAGGTGCCGTGGACGCGCTGAGCAAAGACTCGTTGGAAGTCGAAATTGTGGAAAAGACTTTAGTGTCCGCGGATTATTTCGGTTTAATACAGGGATTACATTCGCGCATGGGACATAAATACACATATAAGGCAAGAAAACATACAATAATCAATGTGTTAAGACAAGATAAATGGTTTCATATGCTCGCTTTCTTTCCTGCTTCCAAGGCAATCCTTGACGAATGCTTAGAAGCGGCTAGTCAAGGCAAAGAATTCGATTAATAGTTTCTTTCTTTATTTTTCAGTTTCATTTGTTGTACATGTGTTAACATTACTTATATGTGTGCGTTTAATAAAACTTAATAAATATATATTTATGTTTGAAATTCCTAACTGTTGACTTGCGTTTCTTAAAAAAACCAGCAGGTCATATGAGAGACTGGTTAGACAGATTTACAAAGTTTTACTGTGTCTGGTTGATGCATCTGGAAAACAAAAAATTCTTAACAAGGCAACCAGTACCACCATTCCAGCATAAGGTGCTGGAAAACCATTATTGTAAAATGGGGAAATCATGAGGAGGGTGAAAACATGGAAGTAGTCATGAACTCGGAATTTTGCTTTCTATAGACACTTGAGCAAATTAACTGAAAGGGAACACATCAGAAAATGCCTAGAAACAATAACCAAAAAATATAATGCTAAGATAGCTTAGCGTCCTCATGGGATTAATGGAATAATTCACGGCAAACGCAACAAAAGGAGAGAAAAAAATTACACTAACACACGGCCATGTTTCTGCCTACCCGGCGTCATCAGCGGGGTTTCGAGAGTAATTTTTTATCTCTACCTTCTATCGCTGTTGCCTCACAGTGAATGCCACAACTTTCAAAACGACTAACTCGACATTTCTTGGAGCCCTCTAGTGCCAAAGAAACGCATGCCTGCCGTTCAGGAAGTAGCGACATAAACCGAGTACTGGTCCCCAAACCATCCCTCGAGCAGTTCTCTGACTGCTAAACACGAGATGGCGACGCTGGTAGCGCTTTGGGAAACCGCACATGTGAATATTCCGACAGGCTTACCATGATGTATATAAACAGAACACATCAGAAAATGCCTAGAAACAATAACCAAAAAATATAATGCTAAGATAGCTTAGCTTCCTCATGGTATTAATGGAATAATTCACGGCAAACGCAACAAAAGGAGAGAAAAAAATTACACAAACACACGGACATGTTTCTGCCTACCCGGCGTCATCAGCGGGGTTTCGAGAGTAATTTTTATCTCTACCTTCTATCGCTGTTGCCTCACAGTCAATGTCACGACAAAACGACGAACTTGACATTTCTTGAAACCACGCTGATGAGGCCGGGTAGGCAGAAACATGTCCGTGTGTTAGTGTAATTTTTTTCTCTCCTTTTGTTGCGTTTGCCGTGAATTATTCCATTAATACCATGAGGAAGCTAAGCTATCTTAGCATTATATTTTTTGGTAACTGAAAGGGAATCATATTTCCATCTCTACTTATGTATTCTTCATTAAAATAAGACTAATCACTCTGGCGAAAGGTTCCAATGAGAACCACGACTGTACCAAACCTGTATCCTGAAGCTTCATCTCCGATACTCACCAATTACATAATTCATGCCGGAAATAATTCACCAGTTCCCGAAGTACATTTATATGTGCGGTACTCTTCTATTTTCGCATATTTTGTACTTCCTAAAAATATCCCGACGTATTCCAAAATAGCAACGAGTAACGGTAAATAAGTTTCTTGACAACGCAGGTATTATTATGCCGAACATTACAGTCACATAAAGTGGATGTATATAATTTATGTGCAATTAATATTACTTCCATGTTTCGTGGATGCTTAGAATAACCGGCCTCGTGTTCTTGTAGCCCTATTTGAACGTTTTACTATCAATATAAACGGTTTCTATAAATTAAATTGAAATAACCTATAAATTCTAAGCAATAAAATTGATTTTTACCTTTACAAGCATAGATACTTCATAGTGTTAGTAAATATTGATTACTTTTTTTCTTAATTACGAGGAGTTCCATGAAATGTAATTTAAATTTGAATTTGAATTCATTATGATGAAAATTCTTCAAACGTACAGCGTCTTGGATCACTGGGTTTTTCCGGGGGGATTTAAATAGACCAAATTAGTAGCAACTAATTTTCGATAACATTGATGAAGCAACGGTGGCGATAGAGCAGAACAAAAACAAAGTATTTAATGAGGAACATGAGACAACGGAATTAGTCTTTAGGAGCCTTCTGAGGAAGCTGACAGCACGTTCAGCGAAAAGAGTAAACTCACTGACATGGCAATAACAATAGAACATAAGACACAAACATAAGGTCTAATTAGGATGGGAACAACTGGATCAATCTTGTTTTGGTACTCAAAGAAGTTCTTTAGTGATCAGCGGTTTGGCGATGACGAAGATGTGAAAACTGCAGTAATGGATTGAGGTTCTTCCCAGGCAACACATTTCTTTGATATCGCAATTCAAAAGCTTGACAGTATGACAAACGTTGAACAAAAATGGAAATTATGCAGAAAGGTAGATGAAAGTATGTACAATATGGAAATAAATGTAGTTTTCTTCTTATTCAGAAATTAACCTTACTTATTTTCTTGCAGTTTGACCCGTCGTAAAAAGCAACAGAATTTTGCAAGAACAGTAATCAATACATTTACCTTAATTTAAAAATTTACACCTCATTTTAAATTATAGCTCACTAAAAGAGATAAATTATTGGAAGAATGTTTAGGTGCGAAAAAGCCGATTACGTTTAATTTTAATGAAGGTAATTAATTCGCAATTTGCAAATTTTGCGCGCGATCGAGTTTATTAAAATATTTAAGCTGAAACGCTCTAGCAGACACCCCAGAGGGCCATTGTCTCGGTGAATAGCTTCTTCACGGGAGAACAATACAAACGCTGAAGTAGTTGGTATACATTTAAACAGACGGTTCCTAGAAGAATTATGTGTCGGCCTCTTGGCCGCGGTAAGTGGTCTTTATGACATCACTTTCCTTCTCCTCCATACGCGCGTTTCGATTCCGTTTCTGCGCGCCCAACAACGGCAGAAGTCGCCAAATGAAGACGAAAGACCCTCTCGAGCGGCGGAAGTCTGTTAACTCACTAAAGAAGGTGGCTAAAATTCATTACGCTACGTTTACGTTGCTAACGATTATAACGTTCTTTGTTTATTTTATTATTCGCACCGGAGCGACTACTCAGCGTGACAATTAGGCTTTACAGTTCCTCTGAATCGATTTGGTGCGGTTTAAATGTTACTACGTTAAACAGAAAGTAGCTAAAGGGCTTCATTAATATTTTAGCGTATACTGGATTTACAGTAACGTGCAAAATTTATTGGATATAAATTCGATTACAGTACAGAATTTGTAAGCATGATGACAGCAAAGTTCAGGGAGAAAAAGTCTCTACGCTTACTTAAAGAAACCATATCAAATCACTATTGCAAAGTTTAGTGATATTACAGATATTGGTCTATAATTGGGTAATATCCAATGTATGAAATGGAACAATCCTGATCTCGGTATCTGCACATATAAATGATTCCTTAGGCTTACCATGACGTGTTAAAAATACATAAGAGAAACAACAATTAGAAACAATAACCAAATAATGCTAATATGGTGATGATGCTTTGATTGTCGATTAAATTTGAATTTTGTGTTTCATCCCATCTCATGTACATCTCGCAGAACATGTCACATCTCGCGCCTTATTCGTGTTCTATGTGAAATTACGTTACGTAAGCGCTTTAACTTGAACATTAGTATAACTGATTTGGTAATTTCCAAAACTAACTTGACAAACTAAAAGTCAATCTGCGGGAACAATTGAGTATTATCCTTTCCAATGGATAAGTATGTACGTTATCAGGTAGAAATGCTATTAATAGAATTAAGCGGTAATTAAATTTTTGGTTTGGATGGAGTTATCAGAGTTTCCGATTTATTTTTCTAGGTTATGCATAGGGTAGAGATTGCGGAAGACTACAAACAGTTGTTATATATTTGGCTGTAAAATAAAGGAATTCCTAGCAAAATGCGAGGGAAACCGCAGTAACTTCCAATTTTTGTATCTAATTAAACCATTGCAGATAGGTATAGCGTATGGTTAATAAATGTTTTGGGTATTAACGCCTTCATTACAAATCTATGGAAATGTACAGGGTGTTTCATTTTAAAGAGACAGGTTATTATCGATCGATTGTTATCCCCTTGGAAATTTAACACATGATTTATAGGCAGGAAACATAAGAAACTTTGCAAACAGCGTAAAACAGAATTTTCTTAAAGAATTAGAAATATTCGTAAAACTATTAGGCTAACAATAATGAAGAATTATAAAAGTAACTTAGTTTCGCTACTTTGTAGATAAATGTTCTGGATAGCTTTTTAAGAATTTTTGAATAATCCATAGTAATAACATTGCATAGGTTTTCACGGCCGGTATAACTGTTACTGCTGTTAAATTCTTCCGGGTTTCGCCAGGCGTCAAAACTCTCGCTCGACGTTTCGCCATTCATTCTGACGGCTTCTTCAGGATAACTGAACTGACTGACTGCAAGGGACACAAGACTTAAAAGAATCACCGTAAAAGTGATAGCCACCACCAAGAACTATGGAGGAAGCCATAAAAATAAAAAAGAATAAGACCGTCAACAGAGAAGAAGGGTACCACTTTAGCAACACGTGGAAGAATGCACTACGCAGAACCGTCACGTCCAGTGTAGCGGAAAAGGTTGAATGCACCAACGTGGTATATAAGAAGAATGTCGGACAACGGAGAATCAATTCAGTTATCCTGAAGAACACGTCAGCATGAACGGCGAAACCCGGAAGAAGTTAATAGCAGTAATCCATTGTAACTCTGTGTATTATGTGTAGCAAAGTAGCTATTTACCTCCCTGAAACCACTGGATGACTGAATGAAGTCGTAGAACGTCTATATACTAGTGACCTTGAAGTGGTCTAAGTTTCAATAATGAATTTTGCAAAAAATCGAAAGTAAAATAATACACAGAGTATCAAAGATAAATGGTTTTTTAACAAAAGCATGTTTTACCAATTTAAGACAAAATTACGCACAATTCAGAACCATGTACTAGGTTCTTTTATGGCTAATCTGGTACGAAAAGTTACATCCGTTCAGGGCGCACTTCGGGTGGAAGTTTCTACAAATGTTGATTTTGTTAAAAAAAGTCAAAAAAGTCAAAAAAAATATTCATTCCTTACACACAGTGTTTTTGAGGAAAATGTTAATATTATTCCAAGACGAGAAAACTTTGTTCCTACTCCCTATCCGAATACTTAATATGTGTTTTTTTTTATTAGTTGTAGTAATACAATTAGAACAAATGTATAACTGCCGTTGAATGAAAATCCTCATGATACCACACGACATCTTGCTCAAGAATTTAATATATCGAAATCGACAGTAAGTACTATTCTTCAAGTCTGTTTGATTCACGAGTTCTGCGAATAACTTGCAATTTTTAACATTTTGACAAATTATGACATTTTCCTCAAAAACTTTATTATATAAGGTATGACTATTCTTTAAGTGTCATAAACAACACATAAGTATCGGCAACTTCCGCACCACACAAGTTTAATTAATTAATCCGGGACGGCCGTTGCATCTTTAACCGGTAACCGAATGATGATCATCATTTAAGTGTCAGTGACAACGCCTATTCAAATACGAAGGAAATCACCATTTAAAAAGAAAGATATGACGTCAGAACATTTTCAATATCATTGTAAAGGCGAGACTATTGCTATTAAAAGAGAGCTTTCTAGAACATCAATTGACATGTTTTATGATTTATCTCAAAAGATATTGTTTACAGATTTTTCGGACGCACTGTAGCATATTTATATAGAAGGTATTCAACTTTGGGCAGATACGAACTTATGGGACACCCTGAACTTTCTGCAGATACGAACTTATGGGACACTCTGTAGAATTAAATATGAGAATTTTTTGTTTCTAAGTGTTGAGAAATCCCCCTTAACAAAAGTACAATCGGTACGTTGACCAATGGAAGCAACGTCTGTGGTCCTATTCGCAGCGCGCTCTCGTATGACAAATAACTGAACTAGGTTTCTTTTTTAGTTTGGAGTTTGGCAATTATTGAAGTAGTTCATATAGTTAAGTTGTTGTTATTCTTTTCTTTATATATTAAAATAATTTAAAAAAATTACAAGTTACTCTTCCTTATCAAAGTAAAAGAGCGAAAGAATCGGACAAAAATATTAAACTATGGATGCCACGAATTTTTGGTACGTAAATATATTCACTGTCGAATATCATATCAAATCTAGCTTCACATGAATTCGAGGTTGCCAACCCCGCTTTACGCTAACCACCAGTAATGATAATTAAAACCGAGATAATAACGTTATTTTAAGAAATATCAACTCGAAAGGCGAACCTAAGTTCTTTATCTGTACGAGACCAACCACAATTCAGGACGAAATTGCTCCCAATCTGGCCTCATCTTAATCAGAGTTGGTGGCTGCAGGGTGTCCGCCATATTGAACGGGCCATGGATACGCATGATAACAGGTTGGAGAACAATGCATGAAATAACAGTTAGCCATAAAACGACTCCTGTCAGGATTGCGTTATAACTTGTTTGCTTATTAAGCTGTGAAACTTCGCAAGGCTAATGAGGTAATTATCTCCCGTTCTGCATACAGGACTAGGGTATGACAGTTTCCGTTTTACTACTTCCTCTCGATATTATTCGATGGTAGGGAATGTTATTGTTTTCTGTTTTATTTTCATGTCTTACAGACCCTGCACGTCGTCATTAAATCTTGTTTAAGTTATATCTTTCTGATGTAGAACTTTGTTTCTAAAAGTTTTCGCCTGTTAATAATTATAAGGGTTACTTTTAAACTATTTGAACTATATTAGTTAGTTGAGTACAAGCTTCGGTAAGTTACACAATACATACAATACTGAAAATTATATTGTTTTATGATGCAGGTATAACTGATCAGTTTCGTAGAACAATAATCATAATAAGAGGATTTTAGATTGAAAAGGGTAACTCTTGTGTGATGAAAATCCTTTAACTATTGTTAATATCAGCAAGTAAGTAATTTTTGAAAAAGATCATATCCTGGGCTCACGCAAAAGAGATGTTCTGATATGAGGAACAAAACCAGCAAACTGGCCCCCACATTACGAATATGGAAACAATTGGTTGGAAAAAATATCAATTTCTGAAGAAGTAAGTTCTGAACCATAGCACTTACCAGTCGCGAAGGTCCTGATCTTAAAAGGCGGAAGTTATGGGGGGCGGTTCGACTTGAAACGCAATAAAAATGCACCATTAGACGATGTCGGATATCTATCACCTTCCTTCGACTTTGCTCTCAAGCAAGGTTATCAATGTTGCAACTATCGCTAACTTTTTTCACCGATAAGGATGATTGCAATGTTATATCACATCTCAGTTGTTTATTTGTAAACAGCAGCTAAGTACCAGTGTTGGGGCTTTATAAAGTATTGCGATAGAACTAAAATAGTATACAGGGTGTTCTATAAAAAGTGACTAACAAGAACATGTTATATCAATTTAAAGTAATATTACGCGCATCTAATCAACAATTCGGAACCACATAAATGCATGAGTGTTAGATCGTTTTATGCCTAATCTAGGTACTAAAAATTACACGATTTATGTAAATATCGACTTTTTCCAAAAGGTCTTAAGACCTCTGAAGTTCTTAGCTTTAAGACGACATATTTTGCATCAGAATTTAACAAAGATTAAAAAGCTGCAATAAAGTACCAATCGCTGCCAAATCACGGAGTAGATTCATTAAACTTGAAGCAATTTGTGTTTTAGGTCATGTTATCTTTTAAAAATAAATATTTTTGCATCAGTTTTAAGTTTCTCCTACTTCCGGAGTCCTACTAATGACATCATGGACATTCTTTTTTACGCAACAGCTCCTTTTCTTTTAATTTTGATAGATTACTTAATTGTCTAAATGGTACCTTAACAATTTTAACTTGTGTATGACATCTAAACGTGCGAGGTTTGCAGGGCCACTTTATTTATTTTCACTGAAAAGTGCAGTGGTGCACCATTTTGCTGAAATCAAACATCGCCATTTGGTAAGTCAGGATCCTCTTCATTTGGCAAAATCTCAATAAAAGCAGGTACAACCGTATCCCACAAAAAATTCACCATTATCCCGTAAGAGCTTCGTCAAAGAAGACAGGGGCCAATGATTCTATCGTCAGCTATCCTCGAACGCTTATTAATTTGATGAGGGTGTAGAGTGCGCTTCAACAATCCAGTTAGGATTCTCTTCACACCATTGCCTACAATTTTATCGATTTGCTGTTCCATTTAATCAAAGTAAGACTTCATCTGCGAAGAGAATTTAGCGAATAAAGCTGGCAAATCCTGAGACTGCATTCGGCAATCAGGGTGATCTTCATTGAGTTCTTGCAGTAGTTGTATTTTATGAGCATGGTATTTTTCTGACACTGATCACTGAGAAACCTCATTGGCTGCTGCAATTGTACTGTTTGGAAGTAATTCTCAAATGCCGGTCTTGTAGCATTTGGCTGCGAGCAGTTATCTGGGCTCAAAGTTTTGAATTAATTGTTGGGGTTATGCAAAACAATTCACCAGAAATTACTTGGATGCAAAGCCAAAAAAAAAAAAACAAAAAGGTTAAGGATGAAAAATGTTTCTTATTAAAAGGTACTGCTTTTGATCGTTTTTATTTCTGCAGTTTAACTCCTGTTTGGGATGAAAAGTTAATGCATTAAATTAAATTAAATTTAACTTAGGAGAATGTATTTCTTATGTAATCGCTTCTATCGACATATAAATGTTTCCAAATTCCGTAATTAATTCTAAAATTATATTTTGAAAAAGCAATTCGTGGATTTTATTGCGGAAATCAATCTGGTTGCAACGAGACGGACTAATCGCCATTTCCTCTTCGTCTAGCTGCCTTTTATAATAGCGCTAATAAAAATTTCATTAAGGTAATAGCAGGGATAATAAAATCGAAGTGCAACATAAAAGTCGGTACATATGAATTGGTTCAATGAATAAGCCCGTTTCGGTAACGGCCGATGTGCATTTAACATGGGGCCGCACTAAATATAACAAGGATTTAAACTGGCGCCGACACTATTCAATTGACGATATTTCACGATATCATATCGCCAGGAGAAGTAGTGCGCACCATTTGCACTAATGTATATATATTTTCCGGAAATCGGTGAGAGATGTGCAAGCGGTGCCGGAAGTCCGATGGTTAGTTAATTGCGTTCTCCTATAGAGTCCGTGTCCATTACAGCGTCCATAGCTTCGCCGTATCTTGCTTGGAGTTATCGGCTCGTCGTATCTTTCGCCGCCAAAAAAGAATTATTATTTTTCCTCCTCCTTTATTGAACTTTCGATGCGCTGTTTTAATTTATTGACAATTTTCACGGTACGTTCACTAAATGAGGAATTGGAAACGTTAGCAATAACACTTCTAAACTTCAAGTAAATCGGTATTCGTTTTCCTTTAACTAAAACATTGACTTGTGTCCAATTCAATTCAAAACTTACACGAAATTAGAAGCAGCGTCCTCTTAAAATCCGATGAATTATTTTTTCCATACGTTTAAATTGGTATTTAGTGGTTTTTTTCTTTTGATTTTTGCTTATGCGTCACTAACGGTTGCGATAATAGTTCTTAAATGTATTTCAGTGACTTCAGTCACCTCACAATTGCAATTTAAATTTAAAATTTATAAAATTTTCCTAGAATTTGGCTTTGGTGTGTGAACGATATTTTCGCAGTCTTTGATATTAGGAAAAGTATTATTCCAGATTTCCTCGCGGCACTTATTAAAAAATTTGAAACTATTAACTTATTGTAGAAGAAGAAGCGAACAATTAACTTCCGTCCCTGGATAGTTTAGTAATTAGAAACAACAGAGAACTAGAAATAGACACCTATTAGGACCGATTCTAACCACAACACAAAATTGGTTAATTAATAGATTAGCAAAATTCGTTTTAAGTCCCTTCAGTTGCAATAAATGAGGCGCAAAGTTTGAAAAACCGGAAGCTGAAGGCTGGAGACAACGAATGTGCTGTTTTGGTTTAATATGAAAAGATCAGCAAGTTCTCCCAGCATATCTAGCATCACAATCTCAACTATTAAATAAATAGGCGCCATATTTAATCATACTATCAACCGTCCATTTATTGCTCAAGATATGATTTTTAAAAGGGTGTAAGATGATAATGATGCATTAAGTAATTAATACGTCACCATTTAAATATGACAAAGAACCTGATGCGTTTTCGAATTTTCTTTTAATGTAATAAAAGGATCTAAAAAAAAAAACAAACATATTCCGATTTACCCTCTTCAAAATTTAATAAGTTCCGTTAAGTAATGAAAATAATCAATCTTCTCGCCTTCCTGAGCTGTACTGGTTATATTACTACGCAGCTTCTCGTCCGCTCGTAGCTTCGGAGGACGGAACGAATATCGGAATTAAAATGGAAGAGCTTTGAAATAATTTTCTTAAAACGCCCCGTCATGGTTCCGCGATGCGAAAGCATTTAATCCAAGAGTATCGGGTGGATGTCTGCTTTTACATTAAGCACCGCCATATTCCGACTACAATTCCGATAATTAAAAGTAAAACGATAGCTGCTGCGCGTAGGAACGTAGTACACCGTTCCTACCTGCGCTATCTACTGCATGAGCGTGTGTAGTGTTTGTGGACGTAATAATTTCGGATTGCACGAATACGAGATACGTAAAAAAGCCAACTTGGATTAACAATAAGAGCTATTGTTTTCAATTCTCGTAATGGCTGCGGAATTATTAATCGTTACTTAACGTAGGATATGAAGCACTGATATGTCCACCTGAAATATGTCAGCATGCCTGTATTGGTCATACGTGAGTGCAGGATACACAGTGATAAAAACTGACATGGAATTCGCACATTACTAACTTACGGAAAAGAGCCGCCTAGTTGTGTTCAGACGAACATCATTTTTGAAAGGAAAAGACCACTCATAAAAGAAAGTCATCTTGACGGTTTTGTTTGTTTTCGGACGAGAGTGTGTAGCAACAATGGCGACTCCGTCTTAAATATTACAATAGGCGTAATGGCGGAGAGACGATAGCGGTGGATAATTTCTCGAAAGGCTGTTGAAGTTAGGGGATAAGTGTTCCATTTTGCGGTAAATTACATAACTGTCCCTCGCTTGTCCAGGGTCTTAAGGGAAGTTTAGAATTGTTCGTTCTGCGTGACGCAACCGACTGCAATTAATGACCGTTAAATTATGCGCAAACGATACTCTCTTCTCCGCATGACCGTTCCATACTGCCAAGAGTATCTATTGTGTTTCACATTGTTAAGCGAGCAGTATGAATCTTATCTGCACAGACCGGATAGTTTTGGGAGAAGTTCTCGACGACGTCTTTTTATGGTCGGGATCGTTACGTCGTAACATTTCAAATTTCTTGTGGAACGTGATACAATTTACGGCAGCTTCTGTTACTCGGTTTAGATGAAATTTCGTAAGCCTAGTTTATTAACAAACTAAGAATATCACAGGCCCAAAGTCTGCTGGGGTTAGAGTTTAGGGATCGTCAATATACGAAGTCGATAAAAATGCTTACTTTTGCAACGAAACTTTGAGTAGGTTCAATGCTGATTTTACCTTTTTCCGTATTTTTTCTTGACCAATTTTATGAACAATAAAAAAATACTCTTGCATATAGTGCTTACCCTAATTGTATTGTCATTATCAATAAGGAATACCAACACTAAATAATAAAATGTTGCGTGCATGTATGTAAAATGGTAAATCTTTATTAAGCACAACGTTACAATACTTAGATCACTTCGTATTTCATAAACCACAACAGAAGAAAATACGAGACAATATCGCTAACAATATGATTACAAAATAACTCATTATTATTTTAACATTTTAATTACCTTTGAAAACAATCACTTCCTTTCTATCAATCAAGCGATCCGTTTGTTAGGCTTCCTTTCGATTGAGTTATTTAATTGTCTGTTTTGGGACACCTTCGTGCCATCCGTCGGAATTTTAATCCGCCGACGACGCCCGAGGAATACACAAAAAACACAATTTTCCTTTTAATAATTATGCGATACACAGCTGACCTGGAAAATTTGGCATTTCCTTTTCTTCTCCCTCGGCAAAGCGATGGTGGAACTTAAAATTTCCGAGATAATCTGCTTATTGCGTTATTGCAGGGCGGAACTGGTTAGCAGTTTCGAGGAAAAGTCGAAGTTGTTGAACGGATAAAATTCAGCTTTTTTGTTCTGCCTCGAATTTCATAAGAAAGTCGCCGGAGTTAAATCTCTTCTCCTTTATTTATTTGCGCCGTAACATTGTAGAAGTTTATGAAAAACAAGGCACGTTAAATTTTCTACGCTGCATATTCACAATATTGTTAATAACTTGGCTGCAGTATTAAAGTTGATAAATTCTAGGTGCTTGATGGTTCTGTGTGTGGTGACTTGGAGGCAGTGGTATTGTACCAACTATTTTTCTCTGTTATGCAAGACGACTAGAATTCAAAGAGCTAAATAATAATTCTGAAATTTATCTGAAACAAGGAATCTTGCATATATTCGTTTGTTTTCGCAGTTGTTGATGTCCACATAGAAACTAAATTAAAAAACAATAATAAATGTCACAACGGAAAATGGCCGAAATAGGAAAACAGCAACGCAATAAAGCGATTGAAGTTGATTGATAAGTTCATGCAACTAATTTGCTCGCTTTTCATATATGTATTTACAGTCATCCGATAAAAGCACAATGAAGTACTGCGGAATGAAGAACGGTTCGCAATCGATGCAGTGAAGTACTTCTCCCTCGAAAAAAATTCATATACCCGTCATATCAGTTGCTATTTTAATCGCTGTATTTTCCATGGAAATATACGCAGTACTTAAAAATACAATTTCAGAACGACAAATTTTGAGGAAAAAATGCAATTTTCTGATGTATGTGTTTTCTATGCCGCGTTTTCCGCGACAATCAATATCTGTTTGAGTTAAAAATGTCTGTTGCACAATACAATTCATGCTGTCGACGACGTCAAACGTTGTTTAATTCATTTTATTTAGTTTCAAAGTTCTTCTTCAAATATGATGTCATGGTATGAGAAACCTTTGCTTTTGTCGCGATTTGAGCTTTATTTCCGTGTAATTCCGGATTTGGATTAAATTCTTTTATATTATTTTTCTTTGTAATTACTATCTACTGCTTGTTTTTTTTTTTTAACAATTGCACGAACATTTTATACTATTACATTAACTTTTATGCACATTTTACATCTTCTACAACGTATATTTGTATTTGGAAGCGCATATATTGGCGGTTACCCACTTATATGCAATACCGAGTGTTCGCTGAAAGATGGACAGAGCCGCTGTCCATCTTTCAGCAAAGGTAACTTGCGGCGATTTCAGAAACAAAATTGAACGACAAACAAACTAATTGCACTATTTTGTACTTTAATAAGGATAATTGTACATCCTGTATATTTCGTACTAAAAAATATGCACGAGTGCAAATATAGTAATTGGGACATTGTTTTCTATCTTCTATATTAACTAAGATATTGGAATTCCTCGCACTGATGGGCCACACTGTATGTAGTTTCTATATTCCAAATCCGAATATAAACCTTCCCGAGAACTGTTTCAATATTATTTAGAAAGAAACATCTGCGATCAAGGCAATTTCAACAATACCTGCAATAAGCTTGGAACGAGTTATGAGCTATGAAAGGAACGAGTCAAACCTGGTATGATGCCTGTGGCATACTAACAAGATATTAATTGATAGTAAAATCACTTCTTTTCAAATAGAATAAAATATTTAAGCGACCCAATATTTTATTGTCTCACTGTACATCATCTTTAGAGTAGAACAAAACGATCCCATTCGAAAAATATACGTCTTAATTAACATTTACATTATGCAATGGTAATTCAGGTTTGTGCGAGTTCCTCCTTCGAAGGTTGTAAAATAGAATCAAATCTAAGATGGGAAACTGCTCGACAGTTCGGAACAAAATAAGATAACATTGCGTCCCATTTACGTTTATATTTTATCGAAATCTCCGTTCTTCCGCCCTTTTATTTCCGCGAAGCACATTTATCTGACAGCGGCAAACAGGAGATGATTTGCATACTCTTCCTTCCACATCAATATTCAATTCCATTAAATATCCTTATAAATTTTCGAAAAGCCAATCCCTTTCCTGATGTCCTCAAATATTACTATCTAGCAACCGCTTTTCGCAGATTACATTTTGCGATGGCGAAGCGCATCGTTCTTATAGATTGATTGTTTAGTAAGCATTGTTACCACTACGCGAAACATGGGTTTCCCTAGAGTTCCATCTGCGTATATCAATCACATTTGAAAAGGGGCGACTTAATTTAAAAGGTACCTTTCTCTCTTGATCTTTCGCACTGATTGGTGCGTTAGGTACTGAAAGAAATATATGGAACTTTGTTCATTAGATTCCAGACATAAATTAACTGGTCTCTTAATATTGTCAAATGGTCTTTGTAGTTGGTTTTCATTGATTTCTTGCTGTATGGTTGGTTGCAATTCTTCCAAGATGTGAAATCGATTTTGATCGATTGAATTTTATTTTTTAAATACACAAACAGATAAGAATTTAAAAGGTTTAGGTCGGGTGATCGTGATGGCCAACGATCTTTACTAATAAGTCAGTCACTAAATATAATTCTAGATATTGCAATGTGTTATGAGCCACATGAGGTGGCGCTCCAACTTGTTGAAAATAGCCCCTTTCCAATTTATCATCATATAATTGGTTCACTTTCAGAATGAGTGCGATATCTCTCCGCATTGATATATTCATGAAGAAATATTGGACCATTTATGCAGCTTGTAGGCATTGCTATCCAGACTCCAATTTTTTGTGGATGTAAAGCAGTTACAGCAAAATTATGTACTTTTTTGTTGAGGTCCACATCCTGTAATTGTGACTGTTGATGTAGCCTCCCGAACGGAACCAGGTTTTGTCTGACTTGAATGTCAGATCTAAAACATCATTACGAAGATTTTCGTTAAACCATTGGCAGTATTGAATTTTTTGTGGAAAATCAATAGCCAGCATTGCTGTTGAGGATATCCTATACGTAACTGTTTAACCAATGCTTTTCTTAGACTACTGAACGATAAACTTAGCGAAAATAAACGATAGTCTTAGAAATCGAAAAGGCATCATACCAGCTTGTGCTGTTAATTTGCGAATAGATTTTTTAGAAATTACTTCCATCCCTTGCCTAACGTCATCGTGACCATTGATGACATGACGTTTAAAATTGTTGGTCATCCAGTTGATTTTCCCTTACAGATGCAGTATTTACCTTCGAATGGTTTAATAATTCTATCTCTGTGATTAGCAAACACCTTGTATGAAATGAAATTGTTGCATGCATGTTTCCAATGAATAAGTCTATGAACCATCTACATGATGAGTGCCGCTACGCCTTGTTCAGCCGTAAAGGGCATCCTAAAAACAATAAAAATTAAGTTAAGTCATAAAAACGTACCTGCACAATGACCCCGATAAACAGTACCTCTAAAAAGAATAGATTTCAAGTAAAAACGAAGCAGTTAATAATAAATAAAATGAATATAAATAACGAATAATCAATAGCGTGCCGTACTGAACGTTAACATACGACAATGGCCACTCTCAGCATGTGAAATCGCCAAAAATCCACAGTGAGAAATTATCGTCTTTTAAAATCACTTTGTACATTTTTGGGACGGCTTTAATTTAAGGTTCGCATTGACCTTTTCGGCAATTTTTTTAGAACCTCTTCCGTATCTCTAATCATAGAGATAAGGAAGGATTTTTTGATGATTCTTTACACGATCCTGACGATACTAAATTGTTAATGCGGGTGAAATAATCCGGCTTGTTTATGTTCCCATTACGATGTGTATGTGTTCTTTCTGTTGTACGTAGTTTTTCGTAAATAGAGTTTCATTTTTTTTTTGTAAAATTTTGTGCATAATTGGTGCATTTTAATTTGAAGACAGTGTATCACAGTCACAACCTTATCGTTGTAAGTGCAACAGATCAAAGAGCAAAGTTAAAATTCTTATCCCTATGCACTTTAAAAGTTTTCGCGCACTTAACCTATTGATCTTCCGCCATCGAACTGGCAATAAAATGTATCCCAACGCTGCTGTACATTCGACGATTATCCATTTATTTCTATTCTGACGATTTCAGCGTTTTGAATTAATTTCCATTCACGGATTTAACGCGAACAATACGGCCCGGAGGGAATCCGCTCCTTGTCGAAAGCGCAAATATAATCTCAGTTCGTAGATACTTGAGAATAACCAAACAAGAGAAGATCGAAGCGCCAAGAAAACACCTGAAGTTCAATTTACACTTAAAAGTTCAAAGATAAGGGGCCGCCTTTTTATCCGTAATAGCTCGGACGGTAGTTCCACGAGGGATCGAAAGGGTTTCGTCGGGGAAGAGAGAGTTTTTACATTATCCGAATAATTTCATGTCAATCGCAAGCGGTAGGAAGAAATCCAAATAAGAAATGTACTTGTGTATTGTCTTTTCGACAAGATTTCTGGAAATCATATCAATCACAAGCGCTAACTAAGTGTAAGGGGACTACAATAACGGATGAAAAGGTAAGAACAGTAACTATCAAAATTTCTTGTTATTCATTGCTCAGGAAAATATATAGGTTAAGCGAAATGAGGGGGAACTTCATCACAATCCTTAACATCGTTTAAAAATTCTGCTAAATAATTTGCCAGGTGTCGTAAATTTCCTTCTCCGGTAAGGCTCAAATTGACCCCTTAACTGATCAGTAATTGTGCTACACCAAACATTCATGATAAGTCGCTGTTGAAAGTTCTGTATAAACATGGCATGAGGCGGTTCCTCTCACCATCAGTGTTCAGTGTGCCAATTATTTGTATCATCACGATTGAATTGATCTTCTTCATCGATTAAAGTATATTTATATTTTATTCGTGAATCCATTCACAAAATTGAAATCTTGGGACGTGATCGCGATTCTTGTGAAGTTGTTGGCTTGGGCGAAGCATGGAAAGACTTTAAACAATTTTTCTTAAGTGTATTACGAACAACTTTTTGTGATAATTTGAATTGATTTCCAATCCTCTTCGTACTTTTCTAATTTCGTAAATCGGTTCCCTCTTTCGTACAAAGAATCTTTGCACTTGGAAATGGACCGATTTCCTGAATGCTTGCAAATATTCTTGAAAAGAGTTTTCTGTTGGGAACTCTTCGATTTGGAAAACGGCGTCGATATTCGTTAATTGCTCGACCTAGACTTCCATTGCATAAGCCATAAACAAGAATCATGTCTGCGTGTTCCCTATGAGTGAATATTCTAATTTTAGTAACAAAATACGTAATAATATGAAATTAAAAAAAAATCAATCTATCAAAATTGATTTGTTAAAAATAACAACGCTTAATTTTTTGGGGGATAAGTTCGTTAGAAAGAAATTATAATATTTCAAGAATAGTTGACAATCCGACTATGGGAACTTATGGGTTTATTTTTCTTATTTTGACCCCCTGCATCACGTAACGGGACACCCATGTTAAGCATTATTTTAATTTATATTTATTTATTTTCATATAACAGAATTGACCTGATTTATCTATTTTATTGAATGTACTTATTTTAAATATTTATAACTTTTTCGTTCACCCCTGTAGGTGGAGTGCATATTTTCTCAGTATTTCCTTGTATTATATTCCTTTCTGTCCGAATTGTGATTGGTGCGAAGTGCCACTATTGATGTCATTTTGGGCGCTGCAATACTAAAAAAAAAAACTCTTCTGATAGCGACCAAGGCGACCGGACCTATGGCCAGCGCCCAAGCATTGGCAGTTGACTGTAGCAAATCCCAATTGCCCAGAGAAATAAGGTAGATAATCCCCTTTATCATGTGAAAAATACACATATATTTCCGTTTTGTCGGTATTGCTACCTCAAGGTAGGTTAGGTACCCCAACGCAACCAAGGTGTTAGCACATAGCCTAAATACTGGTTAAAGTGGATTTCAAAAGTGTTTTGCTCTGAGTTACTAAGTCTAAATTTACATATTTTTGTCGCTATAAATTTTAATTAATTAATACAATCAATTTTAATTTCTATTCTATTTTTGGGAGCCCCATTCAGTGGTGTTGAATTTTATTTTCGTATATTTTCTTTTGAATTTATTGTTATTATAATTTGATTTAGTTTGCAATTAGCCCGGTGAAATAATGATAAATAATAATAATAGTCCATGTCTTTACATCCCCCAACAGTTTTCGCCAATTACAGCAGGCATCAGCCGGCCATGAGTTATTATTACATCTGCGCCCGTGGAGCGTCTTAAGATGCTTACTCTCAGCATTCGCCAAATTTAGAGCAAGGAAAACTACGGGAAACCTCACTCTGAGAGTAGCGACCTCGGGGTTCGAGAACTCGGCACCCCGAGACTGCTAGCATAGCGCGCTAGGCACTACGCCACTAGTCCCAGCATCTCACGTACCGTTCTATTTCTAGTTCGCATATAAACATTCCTCCGGATTCACCCTGTATATAGATTCAGAAGGATTTTTAACGTTTCAAACTTGCACAACTTATCGCCAACGGCAAAAACACTACAACTCGAAATTGTAACAAGTACTTGTTACACTATTTTTGTAAAGTTAAGCTTCGGAAATATTACTTTTTTCAGTACAACCAGAATGTTTGAAGTTGATTAGTACATATAACGTAAAATTGAAATTTTTTGGAGTTGTTACAATATTGAACTGAGATATCGATACGTATGCAGATATTTCCAACATTCCCGACGACGATTATACCGAATCCGCATGTTTGCGTGCCGCAAACAGGTAGCTAGATGTCATATTTGCGGGCTTTGTGCTCTTTATATCTGTATATATGAAACGGAGTTCTCGCCGAAGGAGTTCCGTGTTTGTCAATATCTCAGGCGGAGAAACATTCGAAATAGAAGCTGCATACGGCACGTAGCCGAGTGGTACCATACATTTCGAAAATCGAAGAAATCGTCGCTTGTGTCGCGCTTTTTGGCAACGACACCATGTGCGGCGTGAGCGATTCACTCGTTTCGTCAGCCACAATGATCACCGTAATAGTTTCCTGATGTCGACACAATGGACACTCATAACTCTTCGATATCCGGTGGATATCGAATATTGGTGGCGTTTCCTTTTCAATGTATGAGGCTTGACGACACGAGAAGCAAGAGGTATGTTCTAGGAGACCCTAGAAATTAGTAAATTGTATGTATACGAGTAATATCAAATCGTTTTGTAATGATAGTAACACTTCAATAATAGGGGTGATCACTCCCCGACAAAAACTTAGACGCGGTAAGATTTTTAAGGGTTTCAAGGGTTACAACATTTCTTTGCGAAACTTGCAAGATACCTAATTCAGTTTTTATTCGTAAAAGTAAAATAAACTTAAAAATATCTCCTCCAGTAATATATGAACTAAATAATAAATTATTACTCCAATGTTTAAACAATTTCTGCGACAAAAATTTAGACGCTCCGTTGCAAATGGAACACAAAAATAAACAAATGAGTGATCAGTAATGCGTAGATCCTCCATTGTTCTTAATAACTTCCAATAGTCGGTTATTAATAGATTTATATAAATTTAACGCATAATTTTGAGGGATATTCTGCCATTCAGTCACTATTGAAGTTTTCAGTTCCTGTACCGTGAAATATCGACGGCCTCCGCCATAAACGCGACGTGCCAATTCACCCCACATGTTTTCAATAATGTTTAAGTCTGGTGACCGTGCTGGCCACTGTAAAGTTTTAATCTTTTTCTCTTTAAACCATTCAGTAATGGTTTTTGCTTTATGAATTGGCGCGTTATCTTGCTGAAAAACAAAATTGCGCCCGGCCCATTGGTTTCCAAAACGTAGAAGATTGTCACACAATAAGTCTTTATACGTCACAGATGCCATTTTGTTTGTGCAAAACACTATCTCACTTTTATCGCGGAATCCAATCGCTGCCCATATCATCACAGATCCACCCCCTAATTGTCTGGTCATTTTCACTTTTGGTTCCTTTCTCAGATCATGATAATAATGCGAGTACCCATCCGGTCCGTCCAAATTAAAACGTTCCTCATCGGAAAATATAACTTTTTCCCATTGTTTCTTCCAGGATATGTGTTCTTCAGCAAATCTCAACCTCGCTTCTTTGTGATTCGCCAAAAGTGGCGGTTTTCTCAACATTTTCTTCCATGATATTACCGGTGACGCCTTTAAAATCCTTTTAACATTACGCACGTGTGTTGGTACCCCCGCCTGTTCTGCAATAACTCACCGACGCAGAAGAATTGGATGCACACCGTAATACCATGCGTTTATCCCGCTCACTTACAGCTTTCGGTCGCCCCTGGCCTTTTGGTTTGCCGTAACTTTCCGGATCTTTTAGGGAATTTCTAACGCAATGATCGCTTCTTCGTAACCGACGAGCAATTTCGTTCTTACTAACACCATCCTGGTGCCAGGCTAGAACTTTACCCCTTTCTATCAAGGATAATTGCTTTTTTCTACCCATATTGCAAACACTTTATAAGATATAATTTCTCGTGGTGAAATGTGTACACTTTACCAGCACAACCGCTGCATATAAAGAGAAGTATCAAATTAAAACATTTTTGCTTATATTAATGTAATAGATGCATATGGTCTAAATTTTCGTCGCATTTAAAATTCCTATTTTGATCTGGGAAAATCTCAATTACCCCTCATAAAGCTATAAATACCCAGAAATATCTATAGATGGACTATTTACATAACAAGTATTAATAACCCTCATTTACATTTTATATAATGTCTATAAACTTTGTTTCGTAAATAGAAACGATACCGCGTCTATGTTTTTGTCGGGTAGTGTATATTATTCTTCGGCCAACACATGGAATAAATTCTTTCAAAATTTCCTCATCCTTATCCTACTGGAAACATACATTCTATCCATGTAGATTCTATCCATTATTGTGTTAGCTGAAAAAGAACAAGGAGGTATCCCAATGCAACACCTAAATAGCCCTAAGTCTGCAATTTAATCTTGTAAACATTTGCGCTAAAATGTATTTCCATTTCGAATTTATACGATTGAGGAAATAAATGTTGGTTGGGCGAAAGTAAGTTAAGGTGGTAAGTAAAGTGATAAGTAAGGTAAGTTGGGCGGGGTACAGCTTTTGTTGTGAGAATAATACGTCGCGCTCTTGAATGCCTCTGTAAAATTATTCAAGAGAGATAGCCTGTAATAACTTGAAAGGGCTGGGAGGATCTTCGTGTAATAACTACAGTACAAATCACGAATCTTTGCCGTTACATCATTGATTGATCGGTAAAGTGAAGACAAGCGTAATATTTAAAAATCGGAAGCACACGTATACACAAGCGAGATAGTAACATATAACGTACGTCGTACTTAGTTAAGATATACGTCCATATTTTGTTAAGTATCAATGAATTAATTGAAGTGAGACAGTATATGGCCGAGCGATGCGTAGATAAGAGAGCTTTCGTAATGTTCACTGCAGTGCATCCAACCTTTAGATTTGTAAAGAAAGAATATCACTCCTTTTGATGTTTGACATTTGTTTTATAATTTTTATTTGCATAAGAATAAATTAAATAAAAAATGAAATGTGAATATTATAATGATCATAATTTAGTATAATGTTTTGCGGATGGAATTTTTAATATATAAAGCTTTGTTTTATTCATTGAAAACGTAAGTATTTACAGCAAAAAAGGATAAATAAATACTCCCTGGTTAGCTGATTATGGTTCCATCCTTACCTCTCTCTATTTGTAAAGTATATAAGCGAAAAAACAATGTGTATCTTATATTTATTGCAATTCTTTATTAACATTAGTGATTTTACATACACGGCTTGAAAAATATAATCTGCACTTTATAAAACAAAATATTAAATGATATTATACAAATATTGCGATACAAATAACAGTAATGCAGCAAGCTGGTAATGAAAATAACAAAACAGTACTTTTGTACAAGCAATAAGACTAGATAACATGTAATTAATTTTTATTCATCGTCTTCATCTTCAGAACCACGATTTACCGTAAATGAAAATTCACCTGCATCAAAATTTGCTTCTCGATTATACCATTCTGTAATTAATTTCTCCGTATGCCGAGTACAATTTTCCCTTTTGCTTGCGCCCATACTAATTCTATTGCATTGAAGTCACGATGATAGGGAGGAAGTCGGAGTACTTCGTGGCCTTTCTTTTTGAATAAATCATCGATTACCTACATCTTTTGTTTTTATTGTGTTTTGCAATTTCTAATAATTCATTTTTATTCATCGTACTTTCACAGGGAATTTGTTTGCTGTTCAGCCGTTCAATTATATCATCTTTTCTCCAAGATTGGGAAGGTTGTTTTTTCAACAAAACACTATGGTAAGGTGCATTATACATAACGATTAAGGATGGTACTTCAAGATTAGGTATTAACCGTTCCCTTACCCAACGTTGGAATGTTTCGCTATTCATTTCCCCACGGTAATCGGAGGTTGCTGGTTTTGAAGAAAATACTAAAGAAGCATCTTTTATAAAACCATTTATTTTTTGCAATAACAGAAGTAGGTGGTATGTTTTCCTTTCTTTGTTTGATGTTTTGCACTGTTTCAAAGATATGCCTAATGCATTAGCAACTCTCTAAACTTCATTCCATGCTTAACCATAATATATAGGAATATACATTATCATTACTTATTTCATGAACAGCCTTCACAAATATTAGAGGCCCTTCCTTACGTTTCTCAGCTCCAAAGTACCGCACCAACTGAAATACCAATTCCTGGGAATTCGGATCTAAGCGTCGGCCTGGGCATGGTAATCTCTATATACATTTCATAAAAATTTATTACAAATAAAGTTTAACTTACAAGTGCTCTTATTAGTAATTCGTAATATAGCTCTAATAAGAGCACGGAAAAATTTAACAGATGTTATAACAATAACAACGGTTGGTGTACCTGAATTTGTTTCGGACGCTGCATACGTCATAGACAAGTATGACGTAATGGCAAAGATTCGTGATCTGTACTGTAGGTCTGCTGCACTGGTTGATAGATTTTCTTGGTATATTGAGTCACCTTCTAAGGCCCTAACATTATTTTATTGGTAATATCAAATAACTTCACTATAATCTACCTTCTTTACTGTCCTAATATTGTGCAAGCTGAGTCAGCACTGTGCAATGCTAATCTAGTTTCAAAACCCTCCCTTAACCTACTACAAGTCTATAATTGGTAAGGTCAGCTGTTGGACCACATTTATACCCTAAACTATAGACATCCTTCATAACAGGAAAATAGACAGTGACCAATTAAAGTTGGTCAATTTAAACATTTAAAGATCTTCATAATTGGTCTACACTAATATATGTTAGCTAACCGATCGTCATCGGCAATTTACAGTATATAACATTAAAAGCGCAAAAATGGCATCCCAACAATGAATATGTACATTTCAATCGTGCTGTATACGGGCGCTTCTCAAAGCGATCTCGTCGCGCGAACGAGCACTTAGCCCTCGCGCGCGCACACCGAAAGAACATGACGAACGCCCCGATGTTGTTGGGATTTCTGATTCTGAAATATGCAAATAAGTACTGCCTTGCGACTGGAAATGTGATTCGATTCTTTGCTCGGGAAGTCTCTCGGGAAACCTGCTAGTGCATGCGACATAAACGACGTTCACAATAAAACTCATTTCGGCTGTCGGTCGGTCCGCAAAGAAGCAGCAGGAGTAAAGGGAAGAAAGAGCCTGGAAATTGTTTTTCCGTCGTGCTCTTACGCTAAAAAAAAATCTTTCCGGAATCAGCATTTTCTCATTTCGCTGTTAAATACGGCAAAAATAATTACGAACTAACCCGTTCCTCGTATGCGATTGTGCTTAAATATTCCGCCTGTTACTTTGTAGATTTCATAAGCTAAGTAAGGAACATGTTTTCATATTTATTGGCTACGTTTAGGAAACTTCGAGGAAAATTCCGTTGCACTAAATTATCTTTTGAAGAATAACTACATGGTGTGTAGGGAGAATTGGGTACATGGGTTCCTACGCTCTAGCATCGTTCATTTTTTGTAACGGCACTGTAAGGAGTTACTGGAAGTAAGTAATAATTAATTTGAGGAAGTAAACGGCATAATATTAAATTAGAAAACCTGACGTAACTTCGCTGCGGGAATTAGACCCTTACGAAACTGTTTACATAAAGGGCAACACAGATTTGATAAATAGAGAGACCGGAGCGTTGTCATACTCAGTTCTATTTGATTTATTCGGGCAAGGCATTCGCATGTTTTATATTTCGTACTACAATGACAAGGGACCTTTTCGTCTATCTTTACATATTTTGCACATGTTTTACAATTAGTTTGAGGGCGTGTAGATAGCGAAAACCTGTAAAATTATATTTTATCTCGTGAGTAGGGATAGAACAGACATGTTAGAATTAGAGTTTTTTTCTCACATCATTCGGTCATACGGTTGAAAATGAGGATCGACGCATCCGCTCTGAATTGATTGATTAAACTTGTGTGGTGCGGAGTGTGCCGATACTTTAGCGTTGTTTAATCCTAAAAAATCCTAATTTATCTCCAATTGAAGCAACTTATATAATAGCCTCCCGTGCCGTATCCTATCAAAGGCTTTAGTGAAGTCTAAGAAGACACCTATATATGGCGAGTAATATCAATGTA